>VDFB02372856.1:0-22050 GCA_007258455.2 Sequoia sempervirens | reverse complement strand
AGATATTACATAGATCTAGAACCCATTGGTTTTGATGGGACCAATAACCCAAGACAACTAGGTTTTGGTAGGGACCAAAAACCCAAGAAAGAAGCCTGCAACAACTAGGCCATAGTAAACTAGTCACTCAAGTAAATTAGTCTCTCCAAACCATTGGTAGAAACAACTAAGACATAGGTCTACAAAAGCAAATCCTCAAAAGTATACAAAACCTTTCCCATCAACACACCCTCTCCCCCTCTAGAGGAGAGGTCATTCCAAGAATGCGAGGCTCCAAACATGTTCCATAAAAACCAGTTGCTCTCTCCTCCTCTATAGTAGACAAAACCCAGCTCATCTAAGCCACCGCAGTCAAAACACTCCTGCATAAAACCATTCCACCTCAATAGAAATGGGAAACCCATCAATGGGAAAAGTCTGAAGAGACCTTCAACCACAAAATACACCTCAACCCGAGAGGGAGAGAAATCCACGTCCAAAGGAGAGGTCTTCACCTCAATAGAAGACCTAGTATTTAGAGAGAAAGAAGGGACTACATTAAGGAGGAGAACCAAAGCAAGCAACAATAGTAGTAACAACTGGGTTTTCAAAATTATCTCTAAAAGCCACCCAACCCTCAAAACCTTCAACATAGAACAAAGCTAATATAGCACTAGCTCCAACCCCACAAGGAGGTCCAACCGAAACACCAGCTCCCATACACCATCAAAGAGAAATAAGGTACATGGGGGCCTCACCATGAGCAAGGGATTAGGAAAGACACATGCTCTCATCCTGATAAAATCTTGGAGATGCTAGTGCAGGTCCACACAAAACCTAGCAGAGCACAGGGAAGAAAATACCCAAATTTGAGTGACCCTACCACTCCACCAAATGGGCCAACAACCCAAAATAGTTTGCAAACAAAGATAATAGGAAAAGAAATCCACTAGACATTTAGAAAACACAACCATGCCAACAAAACCCCCAGAAGAAAGCCACCAAATAGAGGAAGCGCATAAGCAAAGAGCACCCCAAAAAAAAATGAGAAGAAGAAAGGGCCAACAAATAAAGACCCCAAGCCATCCTACTACATCGAGAAGAACTAGAAATAGACCCCTTCTTCAACCTAGAAACTCCAAGGAAGCCCCAACAACACCACACTTCCAACGAAAATGAAACCTCATCTAAACCGTCAAGCCTCCAACCAATGAATGCACGAAAGTAACGAACAGCCTAGAAGAAGTGAGAAGAAGAAAGGGCCAACAAATAAAGCCCCCAAGCCATCCTACTACCCCGAGCAGAACCAGAAATAAACTGCTTCTTCAACCCAAAAACTCCAGGGAAGCCCATGCAACCCCACACACCCTGAAGGGAAAAGTAAAATAGAAGGGGCAACCACCCAGCACCAAAAATCACAGAGGGCAACAGAATTACCCTCCTTCCATCTAAAGCCACAATAGCATCAGCAGTAGCAAAATCCCATCCCAAGGCATCAAACAATTCCCCACCTATAGCACCATTGAAGTGCACTGACAGGGGAGACATAGAGAAAGCATCCAATAGCTCGTAAAAGCCAAAGAACCATCTCCAGTCACCCCAGGAAAAGAAAAACATTCTCCAAATTTGATCCAAACAGGATGCCAAGTGCCGACAATGTCCTCCTTGCCTTCAACACTAACAACCCATCCTGTAGGAGCCAACCATCTATCTTCCACTAGCGACAACGCCTGACCCAGCACCCACAAACACCTCTGCTACTCAACAAGCTCTGCCAAAGAAAAAAGTGGCCACTCCAAGCCTCCATCCAATGGATCATCCTCGTCTACATCTGCAACTTCAGAAATTTTCAAAAATGACCCCTGCTGCTGCTTCCCACCCTTCGCCGGATGCCATTGCTTCCCACCCTTTGTCATTCATGTCTGCATCGTCACTATCCATCTCCTTGTATGAATACTAATATGAAGTTGTTAATCTAATAATTTCAATACATTGTGTGCAACATTGATATTGAGAAAGATCAAACAATATAAATTGTACTTTGTATGTGCCTTTATGATATGGAACCACATGGTAAAATGGGATACCAATGATATAATGGATGGATTAGCATGACCGATGATGTTTAGATAAAATATTATTAGATTGATAAAATTTTAGAGCCACAAAACTTTGTCATATGAATGGGTGAGCACCACTGTCCTTTGGCTTTACATTTGTAGGTGAAATGGCTTGCATTGTTAAATTGACTAATTCCAACCAATGTCATATGAATGGGTGAGCACCATTGTCCTTTGGCTTTACATTTGTAGGTGAAATGGCTTGTATTGTTAAATTGATTGATTCCAACCAATAACACATGAATATTAAGTTGTCAAATTGATAAAATTAATATAATTTGTATAGTATTAATCTTATAATCAATTGGATGGTCTTGGAGTGCTCTATCTTATTCATTGTTTATATGAACAACCCACCTCCCAAAAATACATAAATTCTTATTATATAGAAAAATTCCCAAAGGGAGATAATGATTCATAAGATTATGAAATATTAACAATTGTTTCATCACCTAGAAAATTTGAAAACATGAATTCCAATGAAGAGAGATAAATTCCAATGTAAATATTATATGGCTTGAACTGTGCATGTTAAATTAATTATTTATAATTATGGTTACCTTGCCCAAGTTCCTTTCATGCACTCAAGGATTTAAATGCCAACATTATTGGCAAAACTAAACAGTTCAAAAATATGGTGCAAAGCAACGCCAAAATTTATAACTAAGGGATATGCTCCATAGCATTTATAAGCAAGGCCATGACTAAGATATTAGTTTTATGCTATTTTACATGAATCACATACATAAATGCAGTCACAAAAAGATCTTTACTAATAGAAAATAGTCATATCAAAATTTTAATCTAATACTTTTATTACATTGAATATAGCTAAATTTCTCTCTTTTAATTCAGATTGAAAGACAATTTATGTATTTATTAGATTTTCAAGCCAATTTAATATTGTCAATTCATGTAAAAGTAGATTTTAGAGATAGTAAAAAATATATTTATTCTCCTCATAGAAAATTCAAATATTAGTATGCATATGACTAGCATCCTCAAATATTATAAATTTTAGAAAAAAAATTGGTAGGTTGAAAATACACCATATTTGTAACCTACATGTAGTTATCTTAAACATGATCATATTTGTAACCTACATGTAGTTATCTTAAGCATGATCATAGTTTGAGCCTGATACATAAGTTCAACATGTGTATTGATTATCATTTGGCTACCACTGTAAGTTTAGCATGACTCATTGATAATTTTTCCCAAAAAATACATACAAACATAGATTTAATGAGGTTCAAAATAACAAAAATAAACATCGTATTTGAATTTATAGATTTAATGAGCTCTGAAAAGAACCTTGTTAAAATCAATCCATTGTTAAAATCAATCCATTATACAAGTAGGAATGGGTTTATGCCTCTAACAAGTCATTATATCATTCAATGAGTGTTCTAACAAAACAATAGTTTAGGCATATATTAAATATTAAAATGTGAATAAAATTTGCATTTCATGTAGGAATGGATCTTAATGAGATATTTATAATTTGAATAAAATTTGCATTTCATGTACCAAAAATATTTGTGATTTTCACTCGCTACACAGATTTCATGAAGAGCATCATCGACACAGAGGAAGATGTTCGGCTGTTGAGAAAGAGCAGAATTATTTACAATCACTTGGCAGACGACGGAAAAGTGGCAAGCATGTGGAACGGCATAGGTAAATATGTGAAATTGACTTCAGTTAAATTTTTGGATCAAGTCATAGCTGATGTCAATGAGTATTATCACAAGAGATGGAGCGTCGCTGTGAAGGATTACATAAAGAAATACATATTTGGTTCATGGCAGCTCCTTACTCTTTTGGCCACAGTGATACTTTTGCTTCTCACCTGTTTGCAGGCTTTTTGTTCTGTGTATGAGTGTAAGCGTTGGTGGAGCGACACTCATTTTGTGGATAACTAAGGTCAACGGAAGAGCTGTACCCTATATCAGTTTTCTCCAATACTGCCGGCGTCCTTTTCTTTTGGAAGGAAAGGATCAGTTGTTTTTACTTAAGTCTGGTGTAATTCAGAGTTGATTGTAGATCAGATTTAAACAAATTTGATTATTCCGTCCCTAGAATGTACCGGAGCATGCATGCCTTCATACATAACTCCAGTTCCTTGTTTCTCAGCAGCTTTACTTACCATCAGACTGCAGTTCACCGTTGCATTGTTTTGAAGAAACAAAACTCCAGTTCACAGTTCTGCCCGCCGAATTACTTTTCTCGGGGGATCCGATCTCACAGTCGTGCAGTCTCCTACTCTTACCGAATTTTTATGTGCTCCCTTCTGTTCCTTTATTCACAAGTCTGATCCATCCAGACAATAAGCTTTTTTTATTTAGATTATATTATTATTAGATGAGGGAATTTGAGGCTTACCTGTCGGCTGTCAACAAATAATTTAAAAAATTATATTTATCGTATAAACAATTATAATTTTTAAAAATTTAAATATAATTTATGTGTTAATAATTATTCAACAATAATTAATTAATTTAATTAGAGAAATTATTGGATTTTTTGATTAGTTAATTCTAAAAATATATTGACAAATTTAAAATTCTTTTTAAAAAAATTCTTTTTTTAAATTTATTTTTTTGTGTAAAAGTTAAAACTCTTTTTTAACATCTCATTTCATTGTTGATTTAAATGCAAATCAAGAACATTGATACTTCACTTACCCTCCATACATAAGAATTTATTTTCTAATCATATCAACTCGTTAAAGATCTTGGAATAATCTCACAAAAAAAATCCTCACTCCTTTTTTAGGTAGAATAAAATTCCTTTTGCATATGGTTTAGTTTAAAATAATTAAATAATATTAATATTTGAAAGAGTAATTATTATTTAAGATAATATATTAAAAAAGAATAGAATTAAAATAATTAAATAGTATTTAATTTTAAGTT
Source organism: Sequoia sempervirens (assembly GCA_007258455.2). NCBI lineage: Eukaryota > Viridiplantae > Streptophyta > Pinopsida > Cupressales > Cupressaceae > Sequoia > Sequoia sempervirens. The sequence goes on along the minus strand of VDFB02372856.1, from coordinate 17,033 downwards.
TGATGTTAATTTTGTTATATATATATATATATATATATATATATATATTTTCTATATTAAAAAAGTAAAGTTTGTTTTGTATAGGTAAAATGGAGTTTCTAAAATGAATTCAACTCTTTTATAAAGTTTTAAACTAATATAAACAACAAGATGTAGTAAAATTGCAAGGACACACAACAATATAAAAGGAATGACAACCTCATAACAAATTAAAGCATGTAGACAATCAGATATGCATTAATAATTTTTTATTTTTGTTGTTCTATTCACTTCTATAAGTATAGCATTGACCCATGCATCTATAAAAATTGATCACATATGTGTATCTATTCATTTTAAATGGATTTAAACAATAACTACAAATATGAGCTTCTTTCAATTTTAAATTTAATGGTTTGGTATAATGATATAAGACAACAATCAATTATGTATTATGCCTATGATGCTATCTAGATATTAATGTTTGTGTGATAATGTAGAGAATAATGGAGCTTTCTTGTTAGGTGCTAGATGTTCACTAAATATTCACTAGATATTCCAAATGAACTAGAATGTTTTAAAATACAAAGCTCTATTGTTCCTATGTAAAACTATAGATTTCAGTGACGTTTTTGGCAAAAAATGTAATTTCAAGTGAAACTTCTTCACTTCATATAGTTTCGAGCTAAATCGTTTCACCTAAAAATCTATGGAACCCGTGTGGAAAAATGAGTTTTGGGAAAAACCCTTTTGCTTGAAACTACTAAACAAACAAATAATTAAATTTGAGGAAATAATAAAAGATATAATTCATATATATAAACCACCATAAATCATTCACAAGCTTATCATAAAATTCACATGTATTTCTTTAATAATAAATTACTCCATTAATGTATATCATTGAACTGTATAACATATTCTTAGTTAATATTACTTGTATGTAAAATAGTATGTAATAAAGTGAAAAATAGCTATTTACATTTTATTAAAAATTAAACAACTCTAGTAGTCCAATATTCTCTAATTCTCTAAAACTCCAACTAAATAATATTAGTTCAAACACCAAACACTATATAATTAATTTAAATCATTGAATACAAAATAAGAAATTACTATAATTTAATGTCAATTGGGAAAGCTAAAAAATTCTAAATTATAAATAAAAGGTTGTGGATTAGATTATGTGCAAGGAGAGGATCCAAAATTTCCTATCTTGTTCAAAATATAGAAATGGCTAAAATAATAGCAAGTTTAAACCATCAAAGATCAGTTAATAAATTATAAGTATCAAAAATATATTAATGACAGTTGCGTATAAATTTTTTCTCATCATTTCTACACATTTGGAAAACTAAGTCATTGAAATCCATTCGGGTGTTCCATTCTGATTTGTTGGTTCTGAGTTTTATTTCAAACCATAAATAGTGATAATTTGTTTTGGGTAAAGTTGTAACGTCATACTTTGGCAGACGGCTACGTCATCCCTTGCCTAATCCAAAATGAGTGATTCTGGAGTTAAGAATTGCCTCAAAAATCATAATCATTGGATAACACCAACGTGAAAAATGGTAGACAAGAAAAATGTTCAACACCTTTTCTTTCTGCTATCAATGAATAATTTTAATATTTAATTTAGTTTTTAATTAATCTGATTTTTAAATTTTACATATATAATAATTAATTTTGAGATATATTTAATTTATTTTATAATTAGAATTTTCATATTGTTTAGATGACATTTGCATTGAAATATGTTTTGATTTTTTATTTTACATATTCATAATCACAAATCAAAATTTGAAACATAAATTGGATGAGACTCAATTCCGTCACAAAATGATTAATTCGTCAAAAAACTCTACTTCAAAGGTAGGATAAATAGTAAATTTGTAGTGCATTCCATGAATTTGGCAAGGCAAGAATGAGCTAGCCATGTGTCAAAGTACGACCCATGATGTATCAACTATGAAAAACATTCTTTAGATTATAATAAATTCAAATATTCAACCCTTGTATGACCTTGTTTGCATGCTTATTCACTTGTGATCTAAATAGTATCATCAAATGATTGCAAAATGATTATCAAAAATATTTTATTGGGGGATTTTGTTCAATTTCTAACATTTATTCCTTAAGTGTAGAAGGGATGAGAGTATACCTACGATATGAAGGATGGTAGTAAATTTCTCATCACAAAATTTGTAACACATTAGTAATATCAAAAGACAACCAATCCCATGAAATTTATTTTTTAGTCCTGAACACAATCCTCCAAGAATCCTTTAGTTGAGGGTTGCTTAACAATAGTCTAACTTAAGGTCAATATCAGTTAATTGTCTTTCATACAAACACCATCAATGAAAAAATATGGATGCCACTTCTTCATACAATAATCTTACGAAAGGAAAAGTAATCTATGTAGGAGTACTACATACACTCATCTACAATAGAACACAATAATAATTTCATTGAAACATCAAACATGTGGAACTCATTCTCATTGAAAGATCAAACATTTTGTCAAAATTCTCTATAAAAATTCAATGAGAATTTGCATAAATTCTTTCATGTTATGTAGGTCCTATGTATCAAAAAATTAAATCAAGTAAAATTTTCATTATATGTTCATCTTATAGAAGAAACATAACTAGCTTGAATTAGAGGAAAAGATCTCCTAAGTCACATGTAATATTTTAGGTACATGTGTTCAATAAGATGGCCCTATGTGGTAAATTAATGAACTTTTATAGAAAAAACATAATTTCAAATTCATGATAAGACATATATGGTGAGTAAAATATATTTAAATATGACATCCATTATTTGGTGTCTAGAGTACCACAAAAAGTGTTAAAAGGTGAATGATCTAAGTGAATTTGGTTGAATAGATAACCGTGGGTTGATGCAAGAAGTTGGGTCCACAAAATGTTGAAAAAGTGGAAGTGTTTCTATTGTTTTTAAGAATGTCACACTTGGATCAAAAATTTGAGGCACTGCTAGAACTATTTTGTTTGCTTAATGGCCTTTTATTTACTTTGTAATTTTGGACTTCTGGGCTTCGCGCATGTGATCTGTTGGTTTTTTTGGGCGCTGCCCATTTGACTCTTGGGGTGTGCCTTTTTACCACCCATCCTTTTTTTGTGAATATGTATCTTTATATTTAACTTAATATAGATAGTTGCCTATTCATCAAAAAAAATTTAAGGCACTTACACAATAAATCTAAAAAGAAATCAGTATTTTGAAATTTATAATTCTAAATCAAGTTTCCAAATATGTAATTTATTCAAATACCCAGATAATAGAAATTGAATTTTCATAGGGATGTATAAAAACCACTTTTTAAAAGTCTGTTTTTTACTCATACCATGCATGTGTACCTTAAACCACTTTTGACCCAAATAAAAGTATTTTGCTAATTCTTTCTTTGGATAAGATGAAGCAATTGTAAACATGAAGATTGATGAGGATTTTTTGTAATTTTTCCTAATTTTTTTAATTTAAATTCTTGGTCTCAGCTGTTGTTTTTAAAAATCAATGTATGGACAATATGCTAATTGCACTCCCAAACTAAACATAATTTCATTTGTAGAGAATTGTTTGAAGATTGATGCCATAAAATATTTTTTACAAGAAAATTAACCAAAAAATATTATTAAAAAAAAAAATGATATTTCAAGTTTATGCACCAGTTTTTTTAGAAAGCAATTAAAAAATAACAAATATAATCCAATCTTAAAAATATATATATATTTGGAAACTAGACATTGTGTTCTCTAATGGGTTTTAATTTCATAGATTGATTGAGGAAAAAAGTCCAGCATCCATATTGTCAAAGTTGGACATTTCTCTTGAACTTGCATTAGTTTTTTAGTTGAAGGAAAATGCTAAGAGTTGGGTTGCCAAGCCTTTATCAAGCCTCAAACTGAGGCATCATGTCAGTTGGGGATTCAAAATTTTAAATACATGTATGTTTTACAAAACACATACACATTCTTTATTTGCTTAATTATTTTGATTATTTCAAAATTATTTGTTTGATTATTTAAAACACATGCGCATTTCCAAAAGGTATTTAATTTTTTAAATAAATGACTTGTACATGTTATTAAACTCATACGTGTTATAAAATGTGTATGCGTTATATAATGTGTATGTGTTTTTTAGTGCATACACATTTTTTAGGCTCAGGTACCCGAAGCATAACGCATACACATTTTTTTAACATGTAAATGTTTTTTGCAAGAATTTTGTTTGGCTGAAACTTCCCCTCTTCATGGACCCAACTTCTTTCGTTTACCCCCTCACTTACAAATCTACAAAGTAAAGTATATTGTTGGAGTAGTTAAAAATTGAGTGACATGTAGACAATTATTAGTATCAGAGCTAGTGTATCAAATTTATATGTTACATTCTATTCTCTTGTTAATATCAAAATAGAGAATTTATCCACATCAATTTAAGCTTATAGAGTATAGTTCTCAAAATCATAGAAAAAATGCTAATTTTATTTCCCACATAAATATATCCAAATTTTTTTTATGGTATTATTTATAAAATAAAAAACTCTAATTATGTTTTAATTATAAGAACATTGGAAGGGCCAGTACCCATTACAAAACAACCATAGAGGAAAATGAGGGGCTCATGAGGAGTGAGAAACCCATGCAAAATTAAAACATAAACTTAAACTTAAATAGCCTGATCAACAAAGGAAACAAAGAAAACACACATAACAGAGACCAACACAAGACCACTAGACACCTATACATCTCCCAACAAATTCAGACCACTGATGGTATTCCATTCCTGAGACAGCACTTGAAGCTTCTCTTCATAAGTCAAGGGGCCTTTCTAAATGACCGAAGTATCTATCGTAGCATCTTGGGTCAAAGTTTTAGCCAGTTTACCTTTCTTCTTTTACGTGTGACTATCATCCCTTCCATCAACAACCACCCTTTTACCCTGGTTCTTCCTTAATTCCTGCTGAAACATTTGAATAGTGAGGGAAGTTTTATTTATGGTCTCTTTGTTGTAATTAGTGATTACCCTAAGGAATTGACTGGTTTTCTCTTGATTCTTCTAAAAAGCCTCAATCTCCATTTTCAAATCCATTTTATCATCCTCCCTACCAATAATGGATCTCAACTCTTTCAACTCCTCCTAATTGGCCCACTTCTTGAAAGACTTGGCCATAGAGGTAATCAGATCCCAATGCACTTTTTCCTCCACCTCACCCATCCACAGGACCTGCTACTATTGAACATTACTTTCTAGTGTCAAGATTCTCTCTTTTTCCATAACAAATTCTCCCAACAACCACTTCACAAAATCATTCTAGGCATTAATCATCTCTGAAATTTCATTAATTTTTTTGTAGAGGGGCTCACTAGAAGTGCTAAAGTTAAAACCCACCCTAGGTTCCACACATTTCCATTCCAAATTAATGTAGAGGTTGGAGGAATTTTGGAGGTTAGGGTTTAAAATCAGTGGGTGGTAGGGACATTAGAGACCTTTGTGTGTGTAGGGGTGTTGGAAGGAGTGCCCAGGTTCCATGACACATCTTCATTTGAGTTGTCTGATTCATCTAAACCAGAAGTAATAGGCATGGGTTCCAATAGGAGATTGAAATTAATGGAGTAGGGGGTGGAATTCTCATTAGCTGGGGCTTTACCATGGGCCCAAGAGCTGTGCCGAATGGTAAGGGGTTTCATCGAGTGTAATGGAGGGGCTGGGGTCTGCAGGGGGGTTTTTTGGGGTCATGAATAATCAAAATGTTCTTTTTAATAGTGGTTGGGGAGGGTAAAATAGTGGCATGGTACTTGCAATGATGATAAATAAGATCCTGGTGAATGGGTACATTCTAGTTTCTACGCTAAACATTTTTGATAGTTTTATCAAGTGAGGGAAAAATCCAAAAGGAGAAATTCATTTTAACATTTTATTAGAGGTGATTAAGCATAGGAAAAAAATGAGCATGAAAGCGACAAAACCTCCCCTTGAGCATAATATGCCTCATGAGGACCTCAACAACTTTGCGGAAAACACCAAGTAGGTTTGCATGATTAAAGAAATTCTGAATTCTATTAACCTTCTCACCATCTTTAAAGAATTGTTCTATATCCTTCTGATAGTGGCCTTTGGATTTACGAGGGATACATGCTCCCTCCAAGGATAGCCTTGTCACCTTTGTAATTAACTCAATATTCATCATGAGCAAGGTCTCACAATTAGTGATAGTGCCATTCACATGGGAGGTGTCAAATGCAACCAAAATCTTGGGGTCATGCCCCTACATCCCTTCCACAAACGAGGCCAACTTTCCCTACTGAAGGATGGTCTAGACTTCCTCATCTTGTTTCCAAACCTCACAACAAGTTGTCTCTTCTTGAACCAGATCACCTCCCATTGCAAAAAACTCAAACTTTAGAACAAGGCCACATAGACTGTAGAAATGACTAGATAAAAAAGCAAACCTGCTAGTTAAAGTATTTATAAAAAGACGACATGAAAAGGTCAATTTCTCATAGATGAAAAGTGTGGCAAATATCAACGAGATTTGACATCATATCCAACTCAATCTCTAATTGTATTTTAATAGTACTACAATTTCTTAGATTAATCATAAGATTATGAGCCAAAGACACAAGGTCCTGGAGGGTCCAACAAGGAGAGGCCTTCCCCGTCGGTATGAGAATCTGATGAGGGCTACATCACCCAAACCCCACACAAAACAAAATAACAAATAACAACAAAAAAAATAGAAGATAGAAAACAACTTACTTTCAATTATTTTTCTAAATTTCAATTTACAGATTTATAAATTACAGGGCTACGACCTCATGGGCTTGATTCATTATGTAACAAAATCAACTCTGAAAGAAAATCTATTATTTAGAGCCACAATATACACTAATGGAGCCACTGTCTACAACCCCCACTTAACCCTTTTTATTTCATCCAATAATCACCCTAGAATGTTGTACAAAGTGTAGCATTCCCTTTTGTTTTGGTGCCAAAAGTCCTGCCATTTGATTTCTTGCCTAGGAATATATTTTATGGAAACTCACTTTTTGGTGGGCTGACTTCTCGAGGTATAAATTTTTATCTAGGTATCTGATTTTCTATTATAATATATCATTGGAAATCTCTCAAAGAGATTTACAACATAGAAACTATGCGAGATCGTTTTGTCCACTTTTCAAGTTAGCTTGGGGCTTCTAATATTTTCAAATTTGAATTTGAAGCTATACTGGAGAAATTTCTTAGGATAAAAACTTTAATATCTCCCAAACTATATAGGGTATTGAGACAACTCTTCCACTGTCAGAAATATTTTTTAGTTTTGTTCCTTGGGGTAAATTTATAGGTCTATACAAGCTCATTTAGGTCAACTTACTAAAATTAGTAAGTGACCATTTTTCACTTTTTCTAACTTTTGACTATCTTACACCCCTTAAGTGCCATCATGGGACTCAAAACAACCAAAGAAAAATAAGGAAAATCTTTTTTTGGGTGATGCAAGATTGACCTATGCCACTAGATGCTCCTACATCAGACACCTAGGATAATTTTAAAAGTGACCCTATCACTTCTTACGAGTTAGAGGGAAACTAAGATAGTTAACCTTAGCCTTAGAAAACCATGATGAATCTTCAATAGGCCTTCCTCTCCATTTAACCAGAGATTCCTCATACTACCCATTTCTTGTACTTATGCTCACACAACTGTCCAAGATTTCTTCCTTCTCTAAGGTAAGTTCTATAATTTTCCATTGTTCTTTTATTGGCCCATCCTCTGTATCACCTTCATGATATTCTATAAAATTAGAAATGTTGAAAATAGGAGAAATTTGTATTCCACTAGGCAACTCTACCTCATAAGCATTTCTTGAATCATGCTTCTTCAGGATCTTGCACGATCCAAATTTCTTCATTTTCAACTTGTTATAAATTCTGATTGGGAACCTTTCTTTCCTCAAGTGAACCATGAGATCATTGTCAACCTGAAATTCCTTAAATTTCATCTTTTGATTAGCCTTCACTTTTTACTAAGAATTCATCTTATTGATGTTATTTCGTACCTCTTCATGCAAGTTCTTTAGGTTCTCTACAAAATATTCAGCCTCAACACTACTCTTTTTTCCTTTTTCCATGTTCCTCAACTCATAAACATTCCTTTGACTACTCCCATATACAATCTGGAATGGGGATTTACCAGTAGTCCTGTTGAAAAAATTGTTGTGAGAAAATTCTACTTGTGGTATAATCAAATCTCATCCCTTGGGCTTATCTCCTATTAAACATCTTATAAGGTTACCCAAACTCCTATTCATTACCTCCATTTGTCCATCAATCTTTGGATGGTGTGCAGAACTAAACTTCAAATCTATCTTCAACTTCTTCCATAATGTACTCTAGAAATAACCAATAAATTTGGTATCAAGCTATCGAAAACTATACTTTTTGGTAGACCATGTAATCTCACCACCTCTCTGAAAAACAACTCTACAATATGGAAAATATCACTGGTTTTATGATATGGAATGAAATGTGCCATCTTCAAAAATCTATACACCACCAAAAATACAAAATCATGCTCTCTCTGTGTCCTTGGAAAGCCAAGAAAATAATACATGCTAATGTCTTCCCATGGCCTCTCAGGTACAGGTAATGGATGATACAATCAATATTCTGACTTGTTCCTTTCATCATCTGACATACTCAACAACTTTGCACAAACTTCTTCACATCTTGTTGTAACTATGGCCAGTAATAATTCTCACTAACAAGAGTAATGGTCATATCTTGACTTAAATGTTCAGCCAATCCTCCACTATGCTTCTCCTTGATAAGATTCTCTCTCATAGAACTCCTTGGGATGGACAATTAACTTCCTCTAAAAAACATCCCATCTTGGACAAAGAAATTCAACCATCTTGTCCTATCTAATGTAATAGGTTGCAAACAAGCCTTCCAAGATTTTGCAAAGTTTGAATCTTCAAGATACAAACTCTTGATTTTATTGAACCCAACAACCTCTATATTCATCTCTATCAACAAATTTTTCCTTCTACTCAAGGAATCTACAACTCTGTTTGATTTTTCACTCAAGAGTCTGAATATTTAGGATACAAACTCTTGATTTTATTAAACCCAACAACCTCTATATTCATCTCTATCAACAAATTTTTCCTTCTACTCAATGCATCTACAACTTTGTTTGATCTTCCACTCCTATGCTTCAAAACAAAAGTATAACTCTGCAAAAAAAACCCATTTTAGGTGCCTTTGATTTAACTTTCCTTAACAATTGAGATACTGCAAAGCCTGGTGATCAGTAAATAAAACAAATTCTTTTGGTGACAAATAGTGTCTCCATTTCTTTAAAGCCTAAACTATAGCATAAAAATCTAGATCGTAGACAAAATATATTTTCTTACCATCATTCAACTTCTCACTAAAATAGATTTCTCTATGAATTTCTTTTTCAAAATATGATAACTCTTTGTTGCTCCTATAGTTGATTTAAAATCATTTATGTTCCCTCTCATTGCTTTAGTTAGAGGTGAACAAATACTACTAAAATTATTAATAAAATTTCTATGAAAACTTTCTAGGCCATGAAATGACCTTACCTTTGTAATACTCCTTTGGCTAGGCCATTCTATAGACATGCGAAATTGACATCATGCATATAATCCATATTCACTAATTCCATGGCATCGTTAATCATCTCTTTATCATCATATTCGTCTCTTTAATTAAATAGATCAACTTTATTTAATTAATCTCCTAAGTTATCTCTTTAATTAAATAAACAAAGTTTATTTAATTAGTCTTCTAAAGTTCTTCATTTAATTAAATAAATCAAATTTATTTAATTAAACCACTAACATCATTCCCTTTAGCTAAATAAATCAAAATCTTTGTTTAATTAAGTCTAAATCATATTCCTCTAATTTTGATTTATTTTAATCACAAAATCTAAGTCAAAATGGTCAAATCACCTAATCTTCACTTAAATTAATCAAATCATGATTAATCTAATCTAATGCATGTCACATTTCTAGATTTTCCCACTTGCACAAATAAAGGATTTTAGCTAATTTATTAAATCCTCATTTTCCCTCAACAAGGCATCATTGGGGAATATTCCTCCAAGTTTGAAAATCCCTCCAAAAGGGATTTGTCCTTCCAAAAAATCATTTAAGAGCTCTTACATGTCTCTTGCAAAGGTCAAACTTAGCGTTTAACTCATCTTGTCATCAAATTCAAACTTCAAAGATCCTCCTCTTTGGCACATTGACCAAAATGTGCTCATTACTCAACCTCTCACATTTTGACAAGTGGCATCTTGTCATTGGTGGATCTTTAGTCCCACATCCTCCATGTTTGGCATTCTTTTATCCTTCTTGGCTATAAATAGAGAGTTTCTCTATTGTATTAATCCTCCACAACTCATCCAAGTTAGCATTTTTCATTTGGATTATCATCTTCTATCATCAACATATCTGGAGCTTATCAAGGATTGGGAAAGGGATTCTTTCCACAAAAGCACCAATCCACTATGAGATAAAATTTGATTCATGTTGTTTATATGCTTATTTAGATTTTCTTGTTGTTTTAATAATATCTTATTTAGCATATCTAACATGATGTAATATTTTGTAGGGATATTAGATTTGTTATGTTTTGCTTGATTTCCATGAAAATTATTGTCAAGGACTAACATTTTTCAAATTCAACATCCACAAAATGGTGCTAGAAGGAGGGAAAGGAGGGAAATGATGGTTAAATATTTGCCGGTTTCAGCATTGGCCAAATGCCATTTTTGGTTTTTAGTGTTTGAAGGCTACTTCCATCATCCTTAGCATTTATCTTTCATGTCGTTGCAGAGTGCATGCTTCTATTGTTCACTCTCTCTATATATTGTCTTCTTTTGTGCATGATGCATGCTCACTTCTACATTTGCATTCTTTGGAATGTAGTCTTTATCTTATTTTTGCCCATTTGCAATATATGTGGTTTATTGAAAGTAATGACGCCAATTTTTGCTTTTCCAAAAGTGATGGCTTTTCATTCATTACTCGTTTAACATATTTGGATTAATGGGGTTATTTTGCATTGTGTCCATTTTACTAGAGCTTATCACCACGTCAAAAGCAAGCTGCAATCCATATTTTGGGCTAACTGCAATCCAAGGTATAAATATCAGTTCTTTCAAACAAAAAGAATAGAGTAATATGCATATTAGTTCTTTCAAATGGATAGGGATTTTTGTTGAACAGTTCATGTGACTTGTCTATGCTTTCCTACACTACATACACCTCTACCACGGAGGGATGTACAGAGATCTATAAGGGAGTATTCTACTTCTTGGTAACTGCCCTTGAGAATTCTTTGGCTTTGTTGAGTTCCTTTTTCTCCTATTCAAGAGAGCTAAGCTTCTTCCATTGGCTTTTCAAGCATATTAAACCTTTTCCTTGGAGTTAAAGATTTAGATCGGATTCAATTTTGGCAGTTTCTTCTAAGTACATATCTTTCACTCGATTATTTCAGAGGCTCTGTTATTTTATGCTTTTTTGACTTTAATAGCATGATAGTATTTTATAATATGGAAAAGAAAGCACGTTGCTTAGTAGTCATCATCAACTCAAATCAATAGATGGGGATATGTTCTTTTTTGTTCGCTATAGTTGTGCTTTGGCAGCACCTAGCTGAAGATGCATTTAATCTTTGCTTTAAGATGATCTCTCCCTTGGGGATGCATTCTCACTATGTCTTTGTACACTGAATATGGTTGTTTAATGTCTACATGTCTATTTAAAATCGCTTAATATCATTTTATATCTTCAAGGTTGTTGTTTCCTGGGTGATTGATTGGTATCTTTAAGACACTTAGGATCCTCTCCTTCAACCACATGTTGTTTCTTGTAAGGACATTTGATATTATAAGGGTGCTTTATGGTATTCATTAGAATATCCTCTTGATATTCTAAATTCTATTCACATTCTCTATTACACCCATCTTATAAATGCAATGCATGTCGATCTTATAGCTATAAATGTGCCTTATTCATTTACATCTATTCGGTCATTTCAATGGTCATTCATAGGGATCAATCTATTAGTGAAACTAAAGTAAGTACATCAATCTAGCCGCATGAATGTTTGACATGATTTATAATTTATTAAATGCTTGATTTCACATCGGCATCTCTAGCTAGAAAAAAAATTCATTAAATAGATATTGAATGTCTTTGTCTGTGATCTTTGTTTAAAACCACTGGCAGCACATTTTGACAGTAAGACAAGGCTGATCTCTCATCATTGTAGACCAAAGTTGGGGCACATAATGGTCTACACCTAGGAAAAAAATTTACTTCCTGAAAAACTTTTTGACTTCTTTAACCACTATGTATGAGTTCAGTTATTGAGGGAAGAGTGGGTCTTGGTGGGTATATCAGAAATTATGGAAAGTGTCTGACAAAAGCTAAGATTATACTATGTAAATTTTACAATGAGAAATTTTATGTGTATGCATGGTGGAATTTTAGTGAAGGGAAAAAGCATAGGTTCATTTATTAAGTACGATAATTGAGGATACTTAGCTTTTGTGCTTTTAATTGATCATTCTTAATAAGTGTGATGAGAATTTTTCAATTTTTGTTCTATATGCTTGTAAGTGTAGAAGAAAGCTTCCAAATTTGTGATATGCATTTACCAAACTACTAATTTTTGCATTGATTGGTGGTAGTGCTTTGTTTCAGATTTTTTTGAGATCTTTATGTCTTGTGAGTTGCACTATCAGAATTTGAAATATTTTCCAAATTCTATATTGATTGAGGCCTCATAAAATTTTCCTTTGTTAGTTGGTAACATTGAAGTGCAAGAAATAAAGTTGAGTGCTTTCGTGGATTGATTTTTATTATATGATGCATATTCATTAAATATTTAACTTTGGTTTTGTAAATTTGAAAGCGCTCTTGGGAAAATAACAATTACTAAGAATGGAAAATTACAAAGGCTAGCAGATGATCGAATAATCTTACTGTCATCTTTGAGGGAAGAATTAGCAAACTGTCATTTTATAACATCTATTTTTCTTGAGTAAATCCATTTTCTTGATTGTTTTTTGAAAATGTTGATTAATGATTTGTAGATTTAAATATGTCAATAACTAATTTGTAGGATTTCTTGAAGATGATGGTGTAGCAAGGTGAAAAAATCTAGGAGAATAACAAACATTTTTGAATTGAAGAAAATTAGGCATTGAAACTTGAAATTCACAAGGCATTTTTAAATGCTTAGGGGTTCCATTCAATGCTTTAATTTTCTGTTTTAAATCAACTCACATCTTTTTGGGAGTCTAAGAAGAACATTTCAATTTTCACAACAAAGGGTTTTAAAAGAACTTTAGAACAAACTTACTAGAGTTTGTTTTTGGATTTAACAATTGAACAAGGCAACTTGCATATCTCACTTTGGTGATTTTAAATGAATCAAAATAATTGCTTTATAGACTCAAAATGAACAAGTGTTTCTTTGTTTTGTAATTGCTTACTCAAACTAACACCATTGAAAATAAGTATGCACTTCTCTAGCGCCTCATGATAATCTTGAGAATCAAAAGGATTTTAGTAGTCTTGGGTTGGGATAAAGTGATTTCCTCCGCACTTCAATTTGGGTTTAAAATTGAACAAAAAATCTTGTGAGCGTGAGTAAACCTATCACATGTATTCTCTCTTTGTTTCTCAACAAAGATCAATCGCATTATAGATATGTTTGCTCATTTTTTTTTTTATCTTAGAGGGTATTCCTTGGGGAAAAATTACTCACCCAAGGGAATGACTTAACCGGTAACACTCTAAAGCCAAGAGTATTTCCAGCTGAGATATAAAAGTGGGTACTAGAACAAACACTAGTATCATGTGGTTGGCTCCAATGAGAAGGGAAACAATGGTCTCTTGCCTAGATGGGTCAACTCCTACAAATGGAAAGTCTGTATTAAAACCCTTGTTGTAGAAAGGCCAAAATCCCTATCTATTTGTTGGTGCAAGAATGGTCGTTTTGAGGCTGCCCCACACTTTTACAGTTTTTAGTAGAAATGGAAAGTATTCCATTGGAGATTCATGGGTGTTGATGCTTGGTTGCCCCGTATAAGTGAGTACCATGGAGGGGAGCCAATGGGGTCAATAATCTAACCATTTGCTAAAAATAAGTGTAGCTAGACTTGTCCAAGTGGGGACTCAACAAATAAAGTCTTTCATATCCATAGGGTTATACTTTTTCTTGGTTACAAAACACTTGTTTGAAAACATTGGGAAACACACATAAAACAAATCATTCAAAATTTCAAACCCCTTAGTTAGAGAAAATACCTTTGACAAAACCCAAGAGCTATTGCTTACCCTAAGGATTACATCCCTAGAGGTTCCTAAGTAATTGGGTTTGCATCTTAATTTTCTCTTACTAAGGTCAACATTAGGCAACCCTTGTCTTGATTGGTTTGAAATTCCACATAGCACTTTGTGGGATGAAAAGAGGTTATGACATTGGAAATTTAGTTTGAAACTTAATCAAAAGTGTGTTTATCGTAAAAAAATTCATTAAGAAAAGATAACAATTGAACCCCACACATGTGCTTGTTTATCTTTTTATCATCTTTCAAGCAAACATTGGTATTTTGGTTTGAAATAATCTTAGAGAAAAGCATGCTCTTCAATATCTTGGTCTGGTAAACAAAGTATCTCTAAGTCTCTTAGGATCAAAATCAAAACTTTCATCAATCCTCTAAACATCAAATCAAAATCATCTCATAAATTTTTTTTGGAAATCTTGAAAAAATCCCTCATGCTAAACTTCGGGAAAATCATTTGAACCAAATAAAAATAATTTCATTTGATTATATGTGTGTAGATGAATCCTTATCCACATATTTAGTCAAATTATTGGTCTTTGTGAACAAGTCTATCCGTTGATAACATCCAACATCTTGTGGTTTATGAGTTCAATATCCAAAATCTAAAATCAAATCAAAATCATCTTGTTTGGTTAGGTGTTTCTAGATGAATCCTTCTTTACACATTTAGTCAAATTAGAATCTTGTGGATAAATTTACTCTAGGAAAACTTCCAACCTCTTAGAGTTTATGAGTTCACTATCCAAATCAAGTCAAACCAATCCAAATCAAATCAAATTATCAATCCAAGCCCTAAAGTTTAGAATCCTCTTCAAGGTTTCCTAAGATTTCCCAATCATTCACCAATCATCCATATTTCATATCTCATCACCATCCTTTTGACCTTTAAACTCTTAGACTTTAATTTTTGTACCTAGAGTGTAGATCAATCCAAAGAATTAGCATCCCACATTCTTGAAAATTGATCCTTATTTTACGGTCCAAACTAGACCTCAACACAAGAGGAACATGGAATGAAAACTTGCTCCATACATCATGAGTAATCTAAATCAATTGAAATTTCAAAGCTTTACTATGTCGATTGATTATCAAAAATCAAATTTATACAATCCATACATGGAATCATTATCTCCTACAAACCTCAATGGTACAACAAATGTGAGTATGTTGAGTCAAAATTTTGGATCACTTTTCCCAATGGTATATTTAAATCCAAGTCCAAACCTACAAGTCTATTAGCTAAACAATCAATGCATTAGCCTTCAAATGAACAACGCCGTCCCATCAAATCCCAACATGCCAAATGTGAATGTACTAAGTACAACTTTAAAAAACATGAACATTTTGAATCCAAACTTGGTAAACTTTGGGATGGATATGTTTGCAAATCATGCAAATATTATTCAAAGTCCAAACAAGTTGTTAACAACTCCATGTATTAATCCAAGTCAAGGTAACACCATGCAAAATCAAAGTTACCTAAATCAAGGAAATGTGATTCCCAACATCAAAAATGTTCAAATTCAACCTATCATGCCAAATGTAAACATCATCCCAAATCAGAACATTGTCCAAAATCAATCGATCCAAGGAAATCCATCAAGCACCAATCAAATCATTGGATCAAATCATCCAAAAATACCATTGATATCGCAACAATATATGGTATCCAATCAAACAACAACATTGATCCTGACAAATCAAAAAAGGGTCTCCCAAGGACCTATCACCTCAGTCATTCCAACCATCACTATCACTTGAATCATTCCAACCACCACTCTCACACCAATCACATCTCAACCCCTCACTACCATGATTTCTCGAAGCGTATCTCAACCATTTGTCACTGCATCCAACACAATTCTGAATCCACCACCACTACCACCTAAACCAAATGCAGCATGCCAATACAGTAATGCGATAAAAGCTTACCAAGCTTGCCAAAATGAACTCCAATAGTACCAAGCTACTTAGCAAGCTGCGTAGGCTACCCAAGCCTCCCAAGTCGCACAAGCTACCCAAGCTACTCAACAAGCACAAGCACAAGAATAAGCATAAAAAATGATAACTATTAGGGACAATGATCAGGATTCAACCAATGATCATGTTGAAAATGTCTCTAAATCACCTAATGAGTTAGAGGGAATATGTCAAGAATTCATTCCAAAGCATGATCAACATATTTCACCAAAGTCTAGCAATGGTCCTTTCCAAGACATATTGACATCCTTCAACCTCATGGTTGCAGATATTGAAGGAATCTTCAACTCAACATTTGATCCAAGTCCACTAAAAAATGAAGAGGATATTGAGCCAATTCCCATGCGTAATGATGGCATCCAAGAACCTTTTATAAGCAATCCATCCTTTGAAACTGACCCATGTCAAGAACTTGATCCAAAGCATGTCGAAAGCAATTACAAAATTATTCAAGATCAAGAATTCGTATCTCCAAGATACTATAATGATTTAATGGACACTATCCTATCTATACAAGATGCCACAAATAATAATCATATCCATATAGAACATACTCCTCCATCTACCCATGAGATGCTTTCTTTGGATGGACACATAGATGATCTTCATTCAAAATAGGATTCTTTTACTCCTGAAATTAATACACA
>VDFB02372855.1:0-82323 GCA_007258455.2 Sequoia sempervirens | reverse complement strand
AAAGATATTTAATGAGCTATGGTAGGAGGAGAGTTATGGAATATGGCAGACATAAAATAATATTTCCTATTATGGAATCGCTTTATAAGAGCAGAAACTTATAATATAGGAGTATACATTTCAAGTACATAAAACAAAAAGAACTCCAAGGTAAGATGCATGAGTTTAAGGATATGAATCAGGAAAAGCATTCAAGTTTCAAGCCTATAAATCAATGATATATAGGCAGATTTATATACAAAGCTAAATGCATGATTCTAATTGATGTATCAGAAACAACTATTTTAATTACTTATCAAATTTCCATTATCAAATTAATAATTGAATCTGACTTCATTATTTAGAGTTTATTTCATTTATAATCTGGAAACTCGGTTAACCTCGATAATATTGGCGGTTAACCTCGATAATATTGGATTAAAACCTTTGTCAATCCAATAAGGAATAAATAAAAAATCTATTGATCCGGAGTACGAGTCATTACACAATGCCCCTCATGGGGGTCTAGGGGTAGAGCCCCCAGCGGGGTCGAGGGGCAATGCCTCTTGTGGGGTCGAGGGGTGGAGCCCCCACCACCAAGCCCAAATGAAGATCTTTAAAACCATACACACCTTCATGGCACACACCATTTTCATAATTTTTTAAAAGCCAAAAACACAAGTTTTTGGCGAGTTTTTGTGAGATTTTGGCAAGTATTTGGTGAGTTTCTTGCGAGTTTTTACCCATGAGTTAACCTGTGAGTCACTCGCCTGGGTTTTGAAACAGCGACTACTCGTGAACTCGACAAGTACTTGTCGGGTCTATGAACCATGACACAAAGCATGATCTTGAATGAACCATGCTGTATTGGCTAGTGAAGACCTTTGACTCACGAAACTAATCTTTTCCATAGGGTTTTTGTCCTAGTGCTGTTGTTGAACAAAATTTCTCAACCTCGACATCAAGGTTTCAAGATTGTGTGAATACCAAGAATATCAATAATGAACTTTAAGACCTTTCACACCCGAAACTAATCTTTGCCATAGGGTTTTTGTCCTAGTGCTGTTGTTGAACAAAACTGCTCAACCTCGACATTGGGGTTTCAAGACTATGTGAATACCAAGAATATCAATAATGAACTTTCATTCCTCCAAAACCCCTTTTATAAGCACTTTTTTGAATAATAAGATATTATTATTAGTTTCCTCTTATTTTTCCCTCCAAAGAAGTGATTGTAGATTCCTTTTAAATAATTAACATAAGCTGTCTTTTAATTTTTACTTTTCCGACAACTTCACACTTAACTATTTGATTATTAATTATTTTTTGCACATCCAACCAAACTTATGGAAAATATTAAAATGGAGCAAATATGAATTATGACCATGCCAAAATATTCTTAAGCTCTTAGGAAATCAAGCTTTATGAAAATTAGTGCTTCATAAAAATAACAAACTTCTCCAAGAAGTGTGGGGAGCTCTTAAAATGTTGAAACTACATTCAAAAAGTATTGTTGGATTCAACTTGATTACTTGAGCTCATTGCCACTATCAAAATTCCTTTTTGATAAAGTTGGCAATCTCGAATTTTTTGGAACTTTCCAAGATTGTTGGAATGGACCGGAAATGGACATTACAGTTCATTTGAGGGTGCTCAAAGATCACTCATATGTAGTTTACAATGATTTGCTTTGAGCAATTGATTTGCTTTTATAAGCACTTTTTGGACCCTCAATTTGAATTTTTTCTCTCCTAAAACTCTCTTTAAAGTGTTTAAAAACACTTAAAAATAAAAATATTTAAGCTGCTCTTTTAAAATAATGTGAGTGGTCCCAACTTAAAGTATTGTTATTAAATTATTTTGAAAAGGGAACATGACACTTGTTTTTGAAATTGTTGCTCATTGAGTATTCAGGATTGTTATTTCTAGAATTTGTTATTCATTCAATAGTATTTAATATGCTTATTTTCTTCTAAATTATTGTTGAAGTGTTTTACCTTGTGTTATTGTGCTTTTATGAGTTAAAACTTAATAATTACTATTTTTTTTTGTGTGTTGCGATAGGTGTTAGGTTGATGTTTGTAGTGTTGAATGCAACTATCATGTTTAGTGTATAACATCTTGTATATGTGTTTAGCCTATTTAATCCTTATGCTTACTTGCATTGTCTAGTCTTTACTTTTAGTTGAACAATGCAAGCATCTAGTAGGATTTATTTTTAGTCAAAAAGCATAAAGTCTTCCGTCTTACCTTGAAGTGCATTTCAATATTTAAGCTAGGTGAACCCAAAAAACACATTTATTTTTATTCAACATGATCGTGAACCACCCCAAAAAGCATTGTACAAATTATAAATAGTAAGTACACATTATGCAAATTAGGATAGTTTTTGTTTACAGGGAGCTTCCTCTTCTAACTCGAAGGGCAGTTCTATTACACATCTTTTCTGTTTGTGTTGCATTGGAAGGTGCAAATTAAAATGCTAACAATCACTTGACCATTCTTTAACTAAGATACATTTCATCAAATATAGTAGAGTGGGAGAGTGGCAACTCAAGACTTCTTTGAGTTGATTGTGAGAGACCTTTCCTTTGTGAAGAGGTTCTTTGGACCCACTAGATGATAGTCGTAGCAGAAACCCCAAGCACTACAATGAGGGTATTCACACACTTGCATGTATTGCAGACCATCATTCACCTATGCCTCCACCATATGAGTAAATCAAACCATCCTCTAGGTAGAGCCACCAATTGAGGGACATTTATGGGGGATGGTCATAATCAAGTAAATTGAGAAGACCCTCCTAGTCTTTTTCATTGATGCTTTCAATATAAGATAGGGAGATTAATCCACCCCATGGTTAGCCAATCATACAACCTTTTTATTTTGATCCCTATAGCAATGGTTGAAAGATACATTGGAAATTTCCTTGCAAATTTATATGGCCTCTTCCATCAATAAATTGAGCTTCTAATTCAGACATTTATCTTTTATGAGGTGATTTCAACTGATAAATCAACCACTTCATATTGATCCTTATGGCAATGGTTGAAAGATACATTGGAAATTTCCTTGCAAATTTCTTTGGTCTCTTCCATCAAGGAATTGAGCTTCCAATCCAGACATTTAACTTCCTAAGGCCATTTATGACATTCATTGAATCTCTTGCATCTAGATTCCAACATCCTTTTACAAATCCCATATGTAGACCAACAATGTGATGTCTCGACCTAAATGCTGTGGTGGTGTGGATTGTTGCTAGGTGTGCACCTAGGGCTGGGACCCACCCACAATCAGGCAGCCATGTGTCTACAAGGGGATTCACCTATGGTGGCGCTTAGGTGGATGAAAACCTCACCTTTAATGTCGGTGAGTGCCATTCACTAATAGTCCAGGCTTTTGGTGTAGTAGTAGCTTAGTTTGGTAGCAAAGCTGAGGTCTTGAGGTTGAACCTTGTGGAGCATGGTTGGATGTGATGTCCTGGCTTAAATGGTGTGGTGTTGCAGATTCTTGCTAGGTGTGTACCTAGGGCTGGGACCCAACCATAATTGGGCAACCATGTGTCCATGAGGGGGTTCACCTGCAGTGGCACTTTGGTGGGATGAAACCTCACCCTTAACACTGGTGAGTGCCATTCATTAATTGCTTGGGATTTTGGCGTAGTGGTCGCTTAGTTTTGTATCAGAGCCAGGTATCACTCTGGGTTTTTGTCATATCCTCTTCTCAAGCGTAAGCTCATAGATGAACCTGAGCTGAATTTTCCAATAGGCTAATGAGATGGTAAAAAGGGAAAATTAATTAAATAGTTAAATATTGAAGTTGTCAAAAATTAAAAATTAAAAGACAACTTATATTTAATTATTTAAAAAGGTGTTATAAGTGATTAATTTAAGTGTCACTAGGCTCATGGTACAAAAAGGTGATGAAAAAGACACTTATATTATAATTTTATAACTTTGAGGAATATTAGCTAAAAAGGAAATTTCCTCAAAATAAAGTTATAAATAAGAGGTGTGATTTTGAAAAAGAATCTACATGCTTTTTGAAGTAATCATGTTTTTGAAGAATGAATGCGCGTTCTTCTTTTCATCTCGAGCATGAAAACCCTATAGAATTTTAAAGCTTTGAGGATGAGCACCCTTCTAGTTTTTAGAGCAATTCCACAAAGGGATTGACAGTGTGCTCCTAGGAGGCAAATATTTCAAGATTTTCAGTTTTAGTTTTGAGTGTGAGATTCAATTCTTTTTTGGTATACAGTTATTGCTTCAAGTTTGGATTTTAGTTTGGGTTTGTGAAAACATTATTATTATGAATATTTTTATACTTTTTTGTGGAGGATTTATGACTTTTCTAGGACCTATTGCTGCTATTTAATATTTTTAGAGCAATTCCACATAGGGATTGACAGTGTGCTCTAGCAGGCAAAAACTTCAAGATTTTTAGTTTTAGTTTTGAGTGTGAGATTCAATTCTTTTTTGGTATACAGTTATTGCTTCAAGTTTGGATTTTAGTTTGGGTTTGTGAAAACATTATTATTATGAATATTTTGATACTTTTTTGTGGAGGATTTATGACTTTTCTAGGACATATTGCTGATATTTAATGGATATAACTCTGCCATACTAATCAGAGGGTTTATCAATTATTTGGCAGGCTGTACATGATAGAAAATGTTTATTATTGACTTTGTAGATCTTTTCTTTCCCTTCCATACAGTTTTCACTAACGGAGGTTGTTGTAGAACCATACCTCGAAGCATGGGCCACACAAATTGATTAATCTACTGCTGCGCATCATCTTTGAGGGTGAATCAGTGTTATAGGTTATTTTTTTGTAATGTTTGACATTGTTCTGCTGCAGTTATCTAGAAACAAGTACAGGTTGTACTTATTGATTTTTCTCATTGTGAAACTGTTGTTCATGCTTTACTTTATAGCTGTTCAAAATTAGACTGGGTGTGATCTTCCATGAGCAGTTCGATGTCATTTAAGTCCTCTTTCAGTGGGATTTTCCAGTCTTCTTCTTATTCTGCTTACATGTTCTTATATGGGCATGACCTTGGATTGGTTCTTCCATCTTTTCAGCCAGCATAGGAGGTCTTATCAGGGTTCTGGATAGCTGCAGTCTTAGCAGACTCACTTTGCAGTGAATGGAATTTATATATTTTCTTTCCTCCATCAAGCCATTATGTTGGTAATGGCATAGTCATATTTTAGAGGTTTCGATTGCTGACAACAGCCAAGAGCAAGAATTTCTAGTCTAGAAGTTAATGTTCGGCTGTATGAATACAAATTTACAATCAAACCACTTCTTTATCAATTTGAAAATTATATTGGTGTAATCAGCTCTCCAGCTTCACCCAACTCCCATTGTTTGCTATTGTTTGTACTTTCAGTAGTGAGGTAGTTTACTTCTGCTACAGTGATGATAAACAGTTAATCATGATGTGGGTGGTTGCAACTAATTAATGATGATATTGTATTAAAAACATCAGTCCTAATCTTATCTAATATTGTAACACTGTATGGTTTACTGCAGTAGTTATTTGTCAAAGATCTTGGATGGTTCACCGCCAGATCCATTCTATTTTGTAAGTTCCTGGTGGGTTCACCGCGAGACCCATTGCATTTTATTATATGCCAATTTGGCAATGAGTTATTAGCTCGTTTTGGCATTGATCAGATTTGCATGCATTTAGCAATTTTAGCTTGATCAGATTCTGCTTGTAATTTGTTGGTGGCCATTGCATTTGCACATTGATTATAAATTGTTTGACTGGCTGCCAATATCTTTCTTGTAATATTTCTCTATCCTCGTTCTAACTTTCTTATGCTCTCACCATGCCCACTTTAGGATCTTAATGATCAGAAAGAGTTAAGAATTTGATTATGTTCACAAAAAAAAATGATGTGGATTTTTTCGAACACCCTGCAGGGGTTATTACAATCAATGACCGCCTCCCATTCCACCTCATTGTTGGTTTTAGGATCCAACTTGATGGAATTACCTTTGATGAAAGAGCTAGATGAGTCTTGAAGAACATATCTAGCCCCAACTAGACTTGGATTCCCTTGTATCATACCATCGAAGTTCAATTTCTAGAATTCTTTCTTTGGTGTAATCCATTTCTTGATACTATCTTCTTTATTGCTCACTACGATCCCATGAACAAGGAACAATAGTAAAATTTTTGCAGAATAGCTTCTGCAACCAAAGCAAGACCGTCGTGAAAAAACTTTCATCACTAGCCACCTTTACAAAGTATGCCAATGCCTAAAAGGCTAAAACCATAGATTGCAAACTCGTAGAGTACTTGGTGAGTTACTGAGTACTTAGGATTTTTTTTGTCACATGTGCTTTTGTAGGTTTAACTCATGAATTGAAGGGGATGATTTTTGTCAAGTTGTAGAGTCGAAATCATAGCAAATTGGTAGGAGAAACTCGTGAACGTCAAGTTTCGAATTTAAGTATTTTTTTAAGTTGCCAAGTTTTATTGAATTTTTCTTGAGTTTTCACTGAGTTCTTAAACTTGGGGTTTGCTGAGTTCAAGTTTGTAAATTATGCTTGAAATCTACCTTCTCTTCCTTGTTATAACATTCTTAAAAGCCTCACTTTCTGCTCAACATGGCCTTTGATCAAGGAAGACTTAGTTTATTCTGCTTACTTGTTCTTGTAAAATGCCTATTTCTTTTGGGGTGATGCACGATTGCTACCCTAGGATGCTCCTACATCACATTGTCTCAATTATGGTATGTTTTGCATCCTTACAAACCTTTTCCTTAGGTGTAGTTTGTTGCCTGAAAACTCTTCTATTTTTTTCCAAGCAAATGCTCCACATTATAGGGAATTATGACGAAAGTCCCATCCAAGAACCAACTTTCCTATAGACCATGGACAACATCAACATAGGTTACACTTCTCGATGACTCTACTCTAAATACATTTTGAATGGGGACACTAGAGTAGTAAATGGTTGCAATTTTCTTTTTCTTCATGGCATAGAGCACATTTTGATGGATCATGAAATCTCCTCCTTTTCACTTATTCTCTAGTTAGAATCAACTTTGTGTAGCTAGCTAGAAGGACAACTTAGCCTAATACCAAGCCTTAGATGACCGGATCTTGTTCCAAGTTTAAGTTTTTGGATCATATCATGAAGGCCAAAAGATTAGCAATTGAAGTATTTATAAACAACCATCTGTTGTAGAGTATATTTTCCAGTACTTGATGTGATTAGAAGCTATTAAATAGATTGGACATATTTCTTCTAGTGTCTTTTGCCTAGTTGCAGGGTTCCTACCCGCAGGCCCCGAACCCGGTTTGGGTACGCACTCGGGTATGTGTGGGTTCGTCTGCGGGTACAATGAGGTTTGAGGGTTCATTGATATGGCTTATTTGAATATTTTTCAACTATCAATTGGCATTTAATATTTATCTTTGGCATTTGGCATTGATCAATGATCAAGTATCATACGACCCACACACACGTACCCATATATATATACGATCAATGATCAAGTATATACGTGTGTGTATACACACACACACACACACACGTGTGCGCGCGTACCCATATGTACCCATACCCCTAAATTTTTTTTTCACGTACCCACGTACTGGGTTCTCATACGCGCACCCGTCCCTGAACTTGAACGTAACTTAGGTCTTTTGGCATGCTCTTAAATTGATCCAGATCCTTCAAAATCTTGTGCTTTACCCCACCAACTACAATCGTGTCCCAAAAATATTTAACCTTTTTCCTAAAAGTTGCAGATAATGTCTATGATGATTCTGCAATTTGGGATGAATTTTGAGAGAGTAGTCCTTAAACCATGGCTCCTCCCAAATATCCATTTTTTTCTACATTATATACTTGTGAAAAATATCTTCAGTACATTTTGGGCCAAAAAAAAAATAATTCTGTCTAGCAGATCTCTTGATTATATTGTTGTACTTGTAAACAACCATTTTGTGTCCCCACTATCTGGATGTTTTTTGGCAGATCTATAGACTCCATGTCTCATCTTTCTCCTTAAAGAGTTTGTTGGTTGAATATTTTGCAAACTTGTGAGGTTTAGCAAAATGGCGGTTTCAACCACAGTGTGTGAGTTAAACTCTCCTAATTAAGGGAAGGCTCCCCCTTTCCTACTAACTAAAAAACAAATATGGGTGGAACGATAACCTCTCCTCTTGTTTCAGGAAAGATTAAATTCTTTTCTCTTTTTAGAAAAGTAACATTAACTTTTAAATAAACTTTTATAGCAGCTTGCAATAACATCAAAAGAAAGGAAATGAAGTTTCCTGAAAGCTCAAAGACTTCTGTCACTTCCTTTGGGACGGGAAAACAATTTCAAACACAAAGTCTTGAAAATATGAGATCCTATCTACCCTTTTGAAAGATAATCTAAGGACAATATACAACATAAAACAGCACAAAGTCTACAAGTATGATGTATCTATTAATTACTACAAATGAGAATTATTACGAGCACAAAGACTTGCAATTCTTCTTAAATTCTAAACTCAAATTATGGATTCAACCTTCAACATTCACAACACAAAGACTGTAAATATTTCAATTGAAGCTCTCCTTAGCAATTTTCCACAATCTCCAAATAATCACAAAGTAATGCTCCAAAATGACATAAGAACACAATGGATGCAAAGTAGGACTTCAACACAAAGTCTGAAATTTCCAACTCTTTGATATTATTTGAAAAAGAACAACTTATAATTATAAAGCTCAAAGTCTTTATGAGTACAAAATTCTGCAGAATTTTCTTGCTTGCCAAAAAGATACCAAAATTACAAAGGACCCTCTCAAGTATTTATAGGAGAGAGGTCATGAGAAAAAGGTGGGAGGATCCCAACTAACTTGAGAAATTCTCTCAACCACCAACTACTTGCAATTGACTTATTCCAAATTACAAGTCCTATTGTAATTCGACTTGTAACTTGATTACATGTAATTACAATCTTCAATAATGCGAGTAGCATGGCTACTTGCCATTACAATTTCTCACT
The DNA here is from genome assembly GCA_007258455.2 of Sequoia sempervirens. Lineage (NCBI taxonomy): Eukaryota > Viridiplantae > Streptophyta > Pinopsida > Cupressales > Cupressaceae > Sequoia > Sequoia sempervirens. The sequence goes on along the minus strand of VDFB02372855.1, from coordinate 73,320 downwards.
TTACATGTAATTTGTCAAAACAAAATTACAAATGCATATTGAAATTATTCTAAGTGTTCAAGACACGACTCTAATTACATCATCCTTCATCTGCGATGATCTTCATGCTGCTTCAGGATTTTAGAACTTTAAGTATTTAGGATTGGTGAAGACATCTCGAACTTGGAATGGGAATTTGCATTCTTAATGATCTTTGTGTCCTTGGCGAACTGCAACCTTATCACAAGCTTGGAGTAGTACCATGTCTTTAGGAAGGAAGTTCTTCTCTTCATTGCATTCTTTTTCCATGCTTGATTTACTTTGTCCCTAGATGGTTTCATGAGGATTATTGACCTTCAGGTTGCTCCATGAATTACTATTGTATCTCTTCTTCTTTTGTTCACTGATGAAGAACCCATAACACCTTATTCAAGATGATATTGTTATAAAACAATGCCCATGCCTTGATTTGTTGGTTTGATAGATCATGTGTGTAAACAAGACTGGCAAGGGAAGGGATAAATTGATGCAAAAATGGGCTCACAAGTGAATTTCGGGTTTTGGAAGGCTGACGGCAAGTAAAGAGTGAAATAGGGATTTTTGGAAGATATTGCAAGTTAAAAAGTGCAAGGTAGGAAAAATGAGAGGTCATTGCAAGTTTATTTTTGAAACTTCTACTTGCACTTTTTACCAAAACTTCCTACTTGCAGTTGGTTTATAAAATCCCGATTTGCAGCCAAGGGCATCATTTTTCTTTCTTTTTTCCGGAGAAAATGGAAATGAGATGATGGAGAAATGGGTATGTAAATGAGATGAAATGAAACGGAAATTTATGGCAAATGAAATGAATGGAATGAAAGTGAAATGAAATGAAAGGCAAATGGTATGAAATGAAAAATGCTGAGAAAGATGTTTTTGAAAGACATTTTTATGGAATGAGGAAAACGCGTTTGGGAATGCAGGCGTTTTTGAATGAATGAAAACACATTTTTTATTGAAGGCGTAAAAGATGGAATGAGAGGCGAATGGCGTATTCCAAATGGAGGTGTATGAAAGTAAACACGTTTTTCAGCATAGATGTGTTTTATAAAATAGCATATGAGATGGAATGAAGGGCGTATGAAAGGAAAATGCGTTTTCAGCTGTAAGTGTTTTATAAAATATGCAAACTCAGCTTTATAGAAAGGCAACCCAGGAACAAAAGATTTAAAGTAACAAAAACAGAAAAATAAAAAGAAACAAAGAACATACCTGCAACAAGAGTTTACAAGCCAAAATAAAGAAAAATAAATAAATAAATAAAACCCTAGGCGCCTTGAGCAAACTCAAATCTGCAAAAACGTGGCAATGGTAGAGCAAAAATGGGGGATTTAATAAAGTTGCAGACCTTGCCAAGTGTTCTTCATACCAAAAATCTCTTCAATCGGGGTACATATGAGCAAGAGCAAGCTACAAAATTCACAAAAACACTTGCAAAACTAATTTCGGGTTTTTTGATGCTCATTGCAAGTGAACAAAATAAATAACTTAAAAAATGCCCTTTACTTGCAAATTGGGATTTTAGATACACTTTGCAAGCTTAAAAACTCAAATCGGGCTTTTCAAGGCACTTTACAAGTTAATTTTCATGAAATCGGAGCTTTTTGGAGTCATTACAAGTGATTTGACTCAAATAGGAACTTTTTCAAGTCATTACAAGTGACTTTAAGTGAAATCGGAACTTTTTCAAGTCATTCAAGTGACTTTAAGTGAAATTGGAACTTTTTCAAGTCATTGCAAGTGACTTTAAGTGAAATCGGAACTTTTTCAAGTCATTGCAAGTAACTTTAAGTGAAATCGGAACTTTTTCAAGTCATTGCAAGTAACTTTTTAAAAAGTAACTTGTAAAGTGAACAAAAAGTTCCTACAACTTGAAATTAAAACAAAAAGTAACTTGTAATAAGAGCAAAAAGTTCCTATCACTTACTTGTAATAAGAAACCAAAACCCCTACTTGCAGTGGTGCCCCAAAAACCCGAAATTGACCAAAAACACACTAAAAATGACTAAGAATTTCACGAAAATGGACGAGAGTGAGTAAAAAAAGTTAGCCAAAAGGACTATAGACCCAAAACTGAAATTTTCTAACCTTTGCACCTCGTAAAACGTGCCTTAGAAGAGAAAATCTTCAAATTTTATCAAAATTTTGATAGGTTATCCCAATTTTTTACAAGTCAAAAATTAGGGACAACAGAGTTCTCCAAGCAAGCTTGGTACTAAGATCCAAATTGGTCTATTGGAACTTTTTGAGCCCATTGCTTCCAAGTAAAGTAGTCCAACATAGACCCTATGCTAGGCGGCTGGCACTAACTTCTTATTCTCACATGCACTCGTCACAGAAAACCACATGATGCTATCCATTTCCTTAATATATCCTTGAAGATCTACAAAAGGGAGAACCAAGGGATAGGAATGAGTAAGCACAACTATGATCAAAGTCAACCTGTCCACCAACTTGAACCAGAGTGAGCTTTTTGCTTTCTGCTTAAACATTTGATTTGGCAGGCATCCAGATAATGTCACTCTTTCAAATCCCAAAAACCTGGGTCATTGTTATTAACATTAAAGAAGAAAATCATAATTTTTTTGTGGTATTCAACGACTCAACTCGTACGTGTGGATGTTGAGAACCTCCTTGATCCTTATTAAAATTCTGAAGGCAAAGCAACTGGCATTATAGCGTTTACAAATTGAAACTGTATAATAGAATCCTGTTCTTAAAGTATCTTAAATCTTTCCAATCTTCCTGTAAAGCATTCCTCCTTTAAAGTTCATTTTGATTTTGACCAGTTATTTCTTCCATTTTGTTTGTCTTTTCTGTTTCCCTATTTTATTTTAAGTGTTGCTACAGGGCATCCATCTGAGTTGTATAGCTTTCTCATAAAGTAAGTGTTTCTTTTTCAAGCACTTCAAATTCTGTTCAGAATTCAAGAAAGTTGGCTTACTGATCTTTGTAATCTTATTGTAATATTTTTTACAGTTTTGTCAATAGAATTAAATTTCCATTACTGAAAGGTGCTTTTAGGTGACAAATACAAACTTGTTGGTTCATGCACAGGTTCAATATTACTCCTTAAGAAATTTGATATTGAGTCGTTGGACATTGGGGATTATCTAGGTGAGTGGTCCAACTTAAAACATGGTTTGAGCTTTTGTTTATTATTATTTATTTTCATTGCATTGTAGTTAAGTCAAAATTTGTATTTGCAGCTATTGGAACTATATTCTCTGCCACAGACTCAGTTTGTACTCTCCAGGTAATTAAGCCAGGGAAGGAAGACACACATATTGTGTTTTGTTTTATGTTAACAACGGTGCTTTGATTTCATTTAGCTTCATACAGTTGAAGATGGTTTTTATAAACTAGTGTGGTGCAGGTTCTCAACCAGGATGAGACACCTCTACTTTATAGTTTAGTGTTTGGAGAAGGTGTTGTAAACGATGCTACCTCTATCGTACTTTTCAATGCAGTTTCTAATGCCAATCTCAGTGATATTGATGGAACGGAAGCCCTAAAATTATTTGGGAACTTCATTTATCTTATTTTAACTAGCACTGCACTAGGTATTGCGGTAAGTTAAACTAAGTTTCAAACCAAATTTATTTTTAGTTGTGTAAAATACCTATTCAGGAATAAGCATTTCCTTTGTCTGACATTAATTTCTCTATGTATTTAACCTATGAGTATTGATTTCATTCATGATGAGTTTTTATATATTTAAAAGCAGTGTGGTCTCTTATGATGTTGCAGGCAGGCCTTCTAAGTGCTTATGTCATCAAAAAACTGTATTTTGGAAGGTTTGATGCAAACCAAACTGCACACGTTCATTATTTTCTTTGAATTAGATTTCATCTGTATTATCTTAGTGGTTTTCTTTTACTTTGTTCAAGAAAGCACACACGAGATGAAGTCAAGCATGGCCATTATTCTTTCTTTCTTTCCCATCTTTTATTTTTCTTGTCTGGCTCTTTTTTCCAGATCCTAATTGCTTGATTTCTTAACTCTAATATTGTATATTTAAAGGTAGTGAGTGTATGAACAATTTTTTGATTATAGTTTGTCTTTTTCTTCAGTTTCTCAGATGTAAGGTTATATATAGTTGTTATTTCAGTGGTTTTAATGACACTAAAATGTTTGTGTATTTCATTATAATCCTGTTGATATCAACTATATATGCAGGCATTCTACTGATCGGGAAATTGCAATTATGTTGCTCATGGCTTATCTATCATACATGCTAGCTGAGGTAACGACATCACATATAAATCTTGTGCACCACACTTGCATCTGGATATTAGTTTGTTTTGATTTTAAAAAATAAGAAATCATATGGTTTGCATTTTCCTATCTGAGTTCTAATTTAGGAATCATTGTGGCAGCTGGGCAACCTCAGTGGGATTCTGACCGTTTTCTTTTGTGGCATTGTCATGTCTCATTATACTTGGCACAATGTTACTCAAAGCTCAAGGATTACAACCAAGTATGCTACCCTACCTGTATGAAACATTAGGCACTGATATGACAACACTGCAAGGAGACCTCTCTTAATTATGTATTAGGAATTGTGTTCAATTCTTTTTATGATTTACAACTTTTTTCCATGGCTGCAGTTTAATTAAGTTTCATGTTCCCTATCCTTTCATGTATACTTGCAACCAGGATAGTTTTATTGCAGTTATGATCATTTGGGAGACTTTTCACATTCTTAAGTATGAATAAAACACAATGAATTATTAATGACTTTTCCTCCAAATTTTTGTTGCATGGAAGCTGGAATGTCTCTTTGAATTTTTTATCTTTCTTTTTGATTTCCTTTCCGAAAACTCAACTCACATGATTATTATTGAAACAAAATATCTCTTGAAATATTGAAAGAGAAAAGCTAATAATAAATTTTTAAAAGCACCCATCTATCATCTTATTATTGCATGGTAGGATGCAACTCTCAAGATAATAATTTTGTTCCTCTTAGAAACCATACCTATGTGTATATATTATTCCAATAAAATTCACCTATGAATTGTATTCGACCTCATATAGCTTAGCCGACAATATCACAACTGCAGTTACATGGGTAGCATAACCAATAGGGCTTGAACCCCAATCCTGATGTCAATCTCTCCACCTTGCTAGTAGACCATGGCTTGCTGACAATTATGATTATAGTGTTCCATGAGGATGCGTCTCCCTCCAAAATCTCCACATTTTTGAGATGGGGATGTCCTTGGGATGTGGAGACTTGGAGGGGACTTCCCCTTGCTGTCCCACCACTGCCACCAAGGTTTTGGGGATGTTTTGGGATGCTCGCTTGTTAGAGGGGATGCCCCTTTTTTGGGGACCTCTGGGGATTCTAAGATGTCCTTGAGACATCCAATGGACTCCCAGGAGTCCCTCAAATGTCTTGGAGACACCCATGCGTCCCTTGTGGTGCACAACATGAAAAGTCTTTTTTTTCAAATCATAACATTTTTGGAAGTGTGTGCCCCAAGCCCTAATTATAATGGCCTACGGACCCCACCAAAATCCTAAACACTCACAAAAAACTTACAAATAGGCATCAAAGCCTCATTCTACCTCACTCCAAATTTTCAATAGAAGAGTTGAAAGTTGCAACAAGAAGCTGTAAGAGTGAGAGTGAAGGCATTTGGATTCAGGAAGAGCAAGAGGAAGAGTGATGCCAATTCACCATTTAATCAAAGGATTCAAAGCATTATTCAAGCCTTCGCTTCCTTCATGAATTTTGAATTTTTTTTCATTGTTCAATTTAAATTTTAGTAATTATTAAATTACCAATTTTAGTTGGAAAATTTAGTAATTTACTAAGAGTTTTACAATTTACATTGTTAGTAATTCATTCAAAAATAACAAATTCTTATTTAAGTTTTGCAAATGAATAATGCTCAAATTTTAAATTTTAAAATTTTATAACAGCAAACTGCAACATTTTAATTTTTAATTTTTAGATGTTCAAATTTTCATTTTGTCAAATTAGGATTATAACTTTTGTGTATCCTTTGCTTGTGTGCTTCGTGTGGCTTGAAGTAAGAAAAACAAAAGTGAAATCTTTGTTTGACAAAGGTTAAGAGCAAGGATTCCTATTTGTCTATCTTCTACTTCTGCACTTCATGCGACCTGAAGTAAGAAAAACAAAAACAAAATCCTTGTATCTTAATCCCTTGCATTATAAATAGTTTAAATTTTAAGTTTAAAATTATAAACTTATAAATTTTATATCGTTTATTGCAGTGCCACTATGAGTATGAGTTCTTATGTAGCATGAGAGAGGATGAGATTGAGCCTCAAGAGGTTGAAGAAGTTGAAATTGAATCCGATTATGCACCTGATGAAATTTGAAAAGTAGAGAGGGGTGAAGCCACTAGTTCCATTGGAAGTGCAAATGTTACTTGCCCTTCCAAAATATAAGGGTCCTTTGATCCTAAGTCCCCTCTAAAACAATTTGGAACAAAGCTACAAACAAAACTTATGGAATTTGCCGGCACTAGTTTGTGGAAGTAACACTTTTGCAAACTTGAATTTTAGGGCAGCAATACTAGAGTTAACGCTTGTCTCCTTCATATCTGAGGCAAAGGTGTAGAAGTGCGTGAGAAGTTGGCTGCAAATCTCAAACATAGGGCTGAGATAAGTAAGTTATGGGGTGGTAGTGAAGAAAATGCAGCTACATTTGCTTCTTTGCCACTAAGGGTGAGGGGTCATTAGAGACAGGGTTCTTCTATTACTTTACAAAGGCTAGTTGCACATATTCCAGTTTTTTCTTGTTTAGGGGTTGCAAAGGTTAAGGGGAAATGCAAGGTGACAAGTGATGCTCCAAACCCACTAGCAAACTTATTCAATGTGCAATTGAAGGATGAGGCAAATGATGCCCTATAAAATTCTTCTTTGCCAATGGCATTTCATTCCATGTCGCTCACTCTCCTTATTATAAGGAGGTTGTGGCAAAAATAGCAAGGGAAGGACAATCATATGTGCCACTAGGGGAGACTAACTTGAGGACCACAATATTGGATAAGGACTATTCCAAGATTAATATTTTAATGGAGAAAATGAAAGAATGCTGGGTCACAAGATGATGCAACAGTCATGGATAGGTGGATGGACATTAGGCATTGTCCACTTATCAGTATCTTGTTTACATGTATAGAGGGCCCTTATTTTCTTAGGGCTGTTGATTGTTAAGGGCATCACAAGGATGCTAATATTCAATTTCAGATCCTTAAAGATGCTATAGAGGAGGTTGGGCCACAAAATGCGGTCTAAGTAGTGACAAATGCAACCCATGTGTGTAAAGCTGCAGGGAAGTTAATTGAGGTGGCTTATAGACATATTTTTTGGACTCCTTGTTGTGTGTATTCCATGAATAATTTACTCAAGGACATGGGAAAAATTGATTGGATCAAAACAATTGTTAATGATGCTAGTGATGTGCAAATGTTTATCTGCAACCACCACACTTCACATGCACTCTTTGGGACCTTCTTTAAGAAATAATTATTGAAACTTGTAGAGACTAGATATGCATTGTAGTTTATTCTCTTGGAAAGGATGCTTGAGTTGCAAGAGATATTGCAACTAATGGTTATGATAGTAGAATGAAATTACTAACTTGAGTCCAAGACACTATAGGGAAAGAGGGTAAAGGATGTGATGAAGAGTGATGTTGTTTGAGGTGATGCAAAATATATTGTCTCCATCATTCCTCTAGTCTTTAGAGTGATTAGACATAGGGATGCAATGCACCTAGCCTTGGAGAGGTGTATGAGTACATTGATATTATTCTTAACCAAATGAAGGTTGCTATGCAACAAAAAGACCCCACATTGCAATTCTACAATGAACATATCCAACCAATCATTCATCAAATATGGAAGAAGCTCAATACTCTCTTGTACATGGTTGTCTATGCATTGAACCTGAAGTGGTATGTGCAAAGGCTTGGTAGAATTACACCTATACAAGATGCTGAGGTGAAGGTAAGGTTCATGAAGGCTATCCAAAAGATATATGATTCTACGGAGGCCAACATCATTTCTATAGAGTGGACAAAATTTTCCACTTGTTGGGGTTATTTTGAGGAGGCCAAGATAAATAAGGAGATTGGCATAGGAGGACCCTATTTTGTGATGGACTATGCATGGGCCTACTTCTTTGACTACCTCTCTAGCCATTTGTTTGCTATCCCATGTTTCTAGTTCTTCTTTTGTTGACAAGAATAGGTGTACTTATAGCTTCATCCATTCCATTAGTTGATGATGTGCCGAAAGTAGTTACAGCCAGGTGTGGGATATCATTGGAGATACAAAATGATTTCTGCCTTAAGCCAGTTGTTATAGTTATAATCTAGCAGGTGGGGAAATTTTCAGATTTGGTTCAAGGTTGTTCATCTCACACAAGGTTGTACAATGGTTGTCTAGGAATGCTAGGCACAAAAAATCTAGATTTGGTGTTGTTGGCTGAAGCTAATTATTTGGATTTGTGTGTGCAACATTGTTGCTTCAACACCTAGAGTTCGAATGACAATGCTTTCCAAGCTTCGGATCTAGGGATTTACATGATGGAAAAATTGCTCCATAGGGGACTGCAGGAAGAAAGAACTACAGATTTTGGTTGTATCAGAGTAGTGCAATGGAAGCATGGCGAAGGATTCTGCAGGTTCATTTGGGATCCGGGTATTTGGCCATGGCACTCAGGTATTGATTGCTTGGGGACAAGCAATCTCCGGGAAGGGAGGACTGTAATGTCCCCAATTTCCATCCAGACAATATTTAATTAATTTAATTAATTAAATGTTATTTTGTCCTGAATTAATAATTGGGGCATTAATATTTATTTAATTAATTATTTATTAAAGTAACTCAATTGAAAATAAAATATATTATAAAAGTCACTTTATTAAATGAAGTGGAATCTTCTAGAAGATGTAGAGCTAAGCCTTTAAAAGGAGATGAGGGCAATTCATTTTGGCATCTTGTGGAAAATTATCTTTTGAGGAAATCGTGAATTTCAGGAGAGCTTGGCTTTCTAGGGATTGTAGGACGAAAACCCTCGAGTCTGTGGATTTGGATGAAAGCTCAAATCTTTCTACATGCGGATTCAAATAAGGATTTGCATCTGCTTTTCAATGTTTGGTCAATCGAGTTGAGGAAATTTGTTAAGTTTCCTCCGGAAACAAATTTCAGATATAAGGGTTTGATAAAGATTGACAGTTAGAAGATTTTTAGAGTTTCACATTTGGAGTAAATTGGTTTATCATTAGGTTTACAGGTTTGCCAAGTGAGAGATACAAATTTATTAAATTTATAGGCAAATATCAAAATTTGTGTGCAGTGTGTGCAAGAGTGAAAAATCAGAAATATTAGTGTTGTGTGTGCAAGGTGAGATTGGACAGAGATTATGTGTTGTGCATGCATGTGAAATAAAAAATAAAATATTACTTTTACTTCAGTTGAGTACACCCCAGCCATACCAATTGATAACCCAAAGAGGGTCGTATATACTCAAAATGGAGATGTTGCACATTGAAAGGCTTTAAGTCTTGTCTTTTCCTTACCACAGCCTTTAAAAAGGTTGACCAAAATCTGATGCAGCATCATAAAGGAGATTGTTTATGCATTCTAAACCTGCCGTACTGTCACAAGAAGAATTTAGCAAAGAGTTAAGGTTGCCTTACAATTCTTGGATGCTCAAGGTTGTTGATTGGGATGTTGGCTTGGCTGTGGAAAGTCTTTCTAAAGGTCAGGATTAAAACAATTAAATATTTGCAATCATCAGCAATCTTAAAAGGTCAGCAGATTGGTACATGAATTTTGGGATTTAATTAACATCACTATTGCTGTTTATAAATTCTAAATGTACTATTCTGACCAGCAATACAAGGTCTATAAGAAATCCTCTGTTAATTACATTATGCAACAAATAATGTTTAAATGAAGTTGTTATGTTGTTGCTTTATAAAATCTCTTCAAAGTAAGTTGGAAACAAACCCTGAACAGGTAGAGTGCCAACTGTTTGACAAAATGCCCCTTTGTTAGTAATGAATGATATCATGATTTTATGAGGAAATTTCATGACTGAAATTATATTAGTGGCTATTCTAAATCATTGCATTCAGGAATATTTTATGCAAAGTGTTTGACAGAATGTCTGTGTTGTACCCAAACCAATTTTTTTTTGCTTCATTAAGGCATTTTGCTTAAATGGTCTAAATCTTGTAAAAGTGTTGTCAAAACTAAGCTTTTGGGAAAATCAAGTATGGGATTTTAGTCAGTGTGATGTTTGTAAGATACTGGCAAAATTTGAAAATTAGGGTTTCTAGACACCTGTTTTTAGGTTAAAAACCCTAAAAATAGAAACTTGTCAAAATTGGCTGAAATTAATTTTGATTGGCTTATTTCACATCATGATCACAGTGGTGAAGTCAGTTTCAGTTAAAAGTCAGTTTAAGCCTGGTGGGTAGTTTTCACTTTTTCAGGAGAAAAGTTAGGACCTCCGAGGTCGTCAATGGCAGTTGTCCAGTACCAGGTGTTAAAATCTAAGCTTGAAACTCAACACAAAAGACTGCGGTAAAAGATGCTGAAAAAGGTGCTTCACGACGGAGGGGATTTTCAAATGGCGACAATTGCAAAAAATATTCTAAGTTTGGAAACATTACGCCTTGCTACATGGGAGACGCTTGTGCAATCAATGTGCAAGTTAACTTTGCAGTGTCCGTACATGCAAAATGGTGAAATATAGTCATGCACATGCGTCAGCGCCAGTAATGCTTCTACGCGGTCAACCCAACAAGCGTCACGAAGTTCGTAAAGCGCGAAATGGAGAAAATCATTAGTTCTAGAGCAAATTTGCGCCCCTGTAGGCCAGGGGCGCCCTTCAATTTGAAGGCCTAGATACAGTCATCAATGGTTGCAAATACATTCATTCTCTCCGGAATTATGTCAGCTTTCTAGCAAGCTATCAAACGAATCCATCGGATTTGCAAAACTCCGACAATTGAAGGAAGAAATAGAAGTTACGAAGGTTTTACATGTCAGAGATGATAGTCAAATTGCAGTTTCTGTGCCCTTGTAGCCCAGGGGCGCCCTTGATAGAATTTGTAGAATTTGTTTCCGGGGGATCTCTTCAGATTCAGCCTAGCTCCGTGATTAATCCGTTCGCAAGTCCTTAAGACATGCTGAGTGACCGTGACAGTTGTTCCAGCGAGCACGTAAAACGAAGGGAAAATAAAAGTTAAAAGATCAAACTGTACCTCTACAGGCCAGGGGCGCCTAGCCTTTTTGTAACGATCTTCCCCTTGCGTAAATTAAAATTTTTCCAATTATACTCTAATCATATAAAGGTAACAAGTAACAAAGGAAAATACGATAAAATTTCTCCTTTCTTCATTGATAATTGTATACAAGTTACAAAATATTTCCACATGAATTCCATTTTCATTGCAAATATAATTCAGAGTACAAAAGTAAAACAATTACATCCATAGCTCGTAAGCTTTTGCACAAATAGAAGTAAGAAGGTTCAGGAGTTCATCCTTTCAAATCTTGGTACATCGACCGCTTATTGTGGAGGAGAAACATCACTCGGGCGCTTTTCTGCCAACCACGGACTTATAATGCGGTCCTCCGCACACCTATCGTTAGATAGATGGCCCTCCCTTCGAAGAAGAGATTGGTAGGGTATCCTTTAATGATTACCAACTAAGCATAGTGCTGTGTCCTACACAACTAGAACCTTTCTATTTCACAATCTCAAACTAGTACAAGGATTACAATGAACTGACAGTGTAGTCTCAACTATCTCACACCTAAGTGGATGTCGTACATTTCACTACTTTGGCCAAAGTATTCTCATTCAGTACTTTGAATGAAGGTCATCTATCATAAACACTACTTAGGGCCGATTTGACTTTGGGCTACCTTACTCTATGCGTAGGCTATGTCCTTCAATGTGTTCAGCTTACCCCAAACTTCCTACCTCAAACAGTCTACTAAGAAATGAGTCAATCAACAAGTGTCTAATATCCTAACTCCTGATTTAGGAAATCTTTATCCTAGGAGTGTAGCTTGTCACAGTTAACCTAATAACATAAGCTAGAGACCTTACTTGGTTTGGACATTTCGTTCCTAGTAGATATTAATTACTCTACATATTCTCCATATACGGAGATCATACAAAAATGCAAAACTCAATCAAATGCATCTAAAAACCCTTCTTTATATAATGCAAATTAAGTAAAGCTACCCTTAAGCTTCTTAAACATTTGATCCACTTTTAACAACCCCTTTATCCTTGAATCCTTCATTTCATCTACCATTAAAATGCATTGAATTCCCTTATGCATTTACCCTTAATTGTAATGTTTTCCCTTATACATTTGCCCTTTAAATACAACGAATTCCCTTATTCGTTTGCCCTTAAATGCAATGAAAGTTTATCGAGACATTTCTAAATATCCTTGATCTACTTGCAAACATCAAACATAAAGCTAAGATAATGCAGCATTTCAAACAAGAATTATAATAAAATAGATTTCATGCCTGGTAATTTAAACTCCTCCCAGCATTGCTCTTCTTGACACTCCTTCAGCAATTTCCAGAATCCCAAATGGAGGTAGCTGCTTTGCAAGTTTCTCTTTCAATGGTGATGATTTCTTCAAGTTAGTCTTCACAAATGGCACTTCTCTAATAGCAGTCAATTCAAATATAGATTCACCCCTCTCAAAGCTTAAAGGAATTTAGCACAGTATATTGACATTGGCTGATAAAAGCTTCTATAATTCTCACACTCAGCAAAATGGAAAAATGCAGCAATAGAGAATAACACAGCAGTTTAGATAATGGACAAGGAAGCTCTTAAAAATGCAGGAATCAAATTGCTCAAAGGATATGAAACAATGAATGGCTGGGCGTGTATTTATAGGCCCAAAATTGCAACAAATTCCTTCATTGTGGGCATGTAAACTGACAACAAGGCGCCTAGACTCAGTCAAATGCTACATGGCAGACTTATAAACCCTATGTCATCTCAAAAAGGAGTGATTCGACCCTCTTGGAGCCAGCATAACCAGATTTATTCAACTCAAAACTTGGAAATCGCCACTTACAGGGAAAACGTCCCTCTTTGGCGCATGAAAAAGAATGACTCATGCTTGCTGCGATTTTGTCAAGTTTTTGCTTGCTACAACACACCTTATCTGGTTGGCGTTTCCTCTTCTCCAGCGCTGAAACTTTCCTCCATTTTTTTTGCTGCGTTGCAGCTTTCTTTCATTCATGGGAAAAACTCTCGGTCATATTTTTGGTTTATTTTCAAATGTTACCTCCAAAATATTTGATTCATATTATATCCTTATGTTCAAAAAGCTCGATACTTTATGAAGGCTTATATTTTCCTTAAGACTAGCGACCATTCTGTTCAATAGTTCGCTTTATTAACATTGCTCATATTAAAAGATTTGAATCTTTTAATTTTATCACCTTTGAGTTTTATAAATATTTATACTTTAAATATTTATAAATATTTTCACTTTGGAGTTTAAAAATATTTTCACTTTAAATATTTAATAATATATATTTATATATTTTATAATATATGTATTTTTATTAAGTATTAATATATTTATATATATAAATATATATATATTTTCGACATTACCATCGTAATGTATATATATATATATATTTATATATATGCATATATTCCCTTAATATATATTTATATATTTTATACCTTATAAAATATATAAATATATATATATATATATATATTTACACATGTATTTATGTATCTATGTATATATCATAAAATATAATTACTCCATTGATATATACATATATACATACATATATATGTAAATTTCCTAGACAATAATATTAAAATATTATTTTCACCACAGATATTAGGCGGGGTGCGTATGCATATACATGTGTATAACCATATATACTCTTGTGTATACGTATGTATGTGTATATACATGTTGACACTTATGTATGAGCATATCCATCTGCTTAACGTATGTATGTATCGATATGTTTATACATATAGATACGTGTACACAATGTATACATGTGTATATGTACCCACTCAACCTTAAACCTATATCTTTCACATTTTCCATACAAGGGTCATAGCATAGTAAGTCAAATAAATAAGTAATCATCACTTACAAAGCACAAGGAAGTAAACATAACTCCAAAAGCCTAAGGATGACTTATCTAGACTAACATAATTGACTTGGTTTCTCAGAACCTATATTGATGTGTGTGTATGCTCAATTGGTACTCGCTACTGTTTACCCGACCAAGCTCCTCCCCGAGTGATATCTCTCCTCTCCCTGGAGGAATGATCCTCTTTCCTGCACATTATGACACGACAACGGAAGTCATATGCTCAAAACAAAGTAGTATACATAAAACATCTCAAAATTTAGAATAAACAATATTCCATAACTTACATGCAACATTTATTCAAGAATTACATCAATAGAAGTATCAGACAAATGAGACAATCATTTAAATAGGACACATTCATTTGATAACAAGAACAACGTGTTTTATTCATCTAAAAGATTCAATCATTACAATGCATTTCCCTATGCAATAGTAGCTATACAATCGGGGTGTAACATACTCCCCCCCTTATGATTCATTGTTCCCGATGAACTAAGGTATTATTCAAAAGCATAATAACATGACTACATTTATTCTACATTCTTGAAAGTTTCAAGAATGTTTGATCGGTGTAATGGACATCACTTTGTCCATCACTCATGGCAGTGTGTTTCCTCTGCTAAAACATGGCTTTTTGAGTAGGTAGTGAGTTGCCATGCTGGGTACCAGAAGTTTTGTTAGGGCATTCATTTGCATAATGATTGCCTTTACAAATAAAGCATCCTGCTCTTGGTCCTCTTTTCTCCATGATTTCCCCAGTCTCATTAACACCTTCACTAGCTCTGCTAGTGTCATCATATCTTAAGTTGTCTCTTTTCCAATCCCTTTTGAATTCCTTTTCATTGAAGCGAGATCTCTTCCCCTTTTTCTTTGCTGCATCTTGCGTAAATTCTTCCTTCTTGGGAGCAATCTTATCGGGGACTTCAGTATCCTTCTTTTGTTCTTCTCCTTCACACTTATTGGAGTCTGCCTTAAGCTTTTGTTCCTGCTTTATGGATTTTTCATACACAAGGTCCATTGTAGTCAGACCATGCATATCAACTTCACCTCCAATATTTCTGTTGAGCCCCAAGATGAATTTCCTGATCCGGAATCGTTCATCTTTATGATAGATAGGAACATATCTAAGAAGTCGAGTAAACTTCTCCCAGTACTTGTTGACTGACATGGTCCCTTGCCTCAATTCTTGAAAGTCAGAGAGTTTTGGTCATAATAAAGCTGTGGAAACCAACACTTGCGGAAGATTTCAACGAACTCTTCCCAAGTCAACTTCCAGAAACTTATGTCTAGTTCAAGCTTTTTGTTTATCCACCAATTAGAGGCTTCCCCTGCTAATTGGTATGCTCCCCACTCTGCCTTTGTTACTTCATCGTAGTTCCTTATTTCAAAATATTTTTCCATCTGGACCAACCAGATTTCTGCTTCATCGCCTCCTGCACTGCCATCGAACTTTGGCGGTATTATCTTTTTCATGTCACGAGAAAGCTGAGTAGAAATTATCTTCTTGTTTCTTTCAGCAGAGTTGGTTGGCGACTTTTCTTTCTCATGATTGTGGTTGTCACCATGTCCATGAGACGAACTTTCAGCTTTCGTGTTATTTATGGTTATTTCCTTCTCCAACTTGTCTTTCGCTCTTTCATTCTCCAAACTGGTTAATCTTGCCAAAATCAAGTCGAGTGTTGCTTCTACCCTGGTGGTTCTCTGTTCATCTTCACGACTTGTACTAGGAATATTTCTCGTCCTCTCATACACTTTCACCATAATTTAAAAGATTGACTTAAACTTGAATGTTTAATACAAGTTAGCCTAATTAAACTTTTAACTATCTTTTGGAAAACATAAAAGCATACATTCACAAGATTTTCATGCAAATTTTGGTTTACCATTTTCGCTTATTGACTATAATAATATATTGCACATTCGCTCAACTGAATGTTTCAAAGTATGATTATGGTTTACGCAACCCTATCATTATTTGCTAAACTGAAATACCCTTTCAGGATTACTAAGCAACTACTTGTCCACAATATGTTATTTAAGATCTAAATCCTGTAAGTCAAGTTTTCCAAAAAACGTTGATTACTTTGATGAGTTTATCCACTTAGAACATTATGTTAGTTCTACTAACATAATCAGATTGATCTGTCTTATGTTCTACCATTTTCCTTTGGAATCTTAAGAGAGTATGTATGTGCTACCAATGATGACATCCGGTCTTCATTTCCTAGTATACTAGACATTATCTTGCCACATTCTGTCTAAGTCTAGTGTAATATGGACCCTTTTGGGAAAAGGCACCCTAGTTTTTGAGGCATCAGACTTAGTTTTTAGCTCTCACAGCTCCCAACAACATGTCATCAGACTTGTTCCAGCTATACAGTGGATGTGTCAGTACAACTCTAGGATCAACCAGGCATCCGGAAACCAGAGTTCAACAGAGGTTGTGGTGATGTTTTCAAGCAACTACAAAGTAGGAGCTTAGCTAAAAATCTCAAGTTTTGAAGGAAGGTGCCTAGAAAGTCAAAGTTTGACTTTTTGAAATTGGAGTGCATATTCTAGCCGCCCTAGAAAGGTGGAATTCAGTTAACTGAATTAAATAATATTAAATCTTTAGTTTCAAGCATCAGTTTTTGCTTGCAAAGGCGTATTTCTTCATTATTTTAAAGTGGCGCCTATTTTAAGACTCAGTGTCAGTTTTTGTTAAGAAAGTGTGGTCCAATGAGATAATTGCATCCTAAATATAGGGTTTTTGCTTGCATGTGATGCCTAAACCCTCAATAATTCTTTAAATATGCATTTAGGCGTCCATAATTCTCACAACAGGTTGAGTGCAAACACATATTTCTTCGTGCAAGCAAGATTTGAAGGCGCCATAGGGGTTATTTTTCAGAGTTCTTTGTAGATACAGGTCCAGATTATTCAGCAGACTTCATTCAAGGATAGGCAGAGGCAAAATATAACTTCTATTTTCTTTCTCTTATTTCTTCTATCATTGTCTTAGGTTTTCTCTTGCATGTCCAAGTATACAATAGTATTTCATAGTTCTGATCATTTGGGTGTGTTGTGCATGACATTCTCTACAAAACCCATGTGTTAGAATTTTTCAAGAAAAATTGCCTCATAGCTTCACTTTTTGAAGCTTTGCTTTTTTCTGGAAATTCCTTTGCATGGTGGAGAAAAGTCAATATTTTGAAAAACGAAGGATCTGGGTTGGCTTAGAATTATCTTCTGCACAAAAACCCATATTCCAAAATTTTTCGGTAAAAATTGTCACAGCAGCCTCTGTTGCCCCTTGTTGCTTTTTTTTGAAAAGTCTTTGCATGTCAAGATAAACGACGTTTTTTCGAATTTCTGACGTTGTGGGTTTGCTTAGAATTATTTTCCGCACAAAACCCACGTTGCAGAATATTTTGTGAAAATTGCCCCCCGACAGGTTATATTTAGCCTCATCAGGGGCCATTTTAGCTTTCCGGAGAAAGTTGTCAGAACATATCTATGTTTACAGTCAACAGGCGAGTTTTTCAAAATACAGTTCACACAGACTGAATTCAAGACCAAATCTTTCTTAATTCATGATTTCATCATAACGACTGACACAAACTTGCATTAGGTGGATCCGAAAGTTGACTTGAATGCTTCAGAAATGAACTAGATCACACTTCAAAACATTGAGGAATCCAGATTGCTAGAGGCGGCTTCACTTCCCATCACAGTACAGTGTATAGAATTCGTAATGTCTTGTGTAAAGCATTACAATTCTACTACTCGAGAAATTCAATCAGTTGATGGACGGGTGATTTGCAGTATCAAGCCCAGTGACACTGAGAAGTGCTTCGGTATTCCTCAGAATTTGAATAGTTTGGTCATTACCATTGATCAGTGTGAGAAGGCATTTAATGCTGATAAGGACAAATGTCAAAGTAAAATGGTAGAAAGGTGGCTAAAACAGAAGAAAGTTAACTTGCCAAAGAATGTGGGTTGTGGAGAGTTCAAAGATGAGTACGCGATTTTGATTACCCTTCTTAATCATGTTTCCAGTCAGCAGATGCCAATAAATTCCAGCCTTGGATGTATTAAATCATGGCTCAGATCATTTACAGAAGGGAGCATTATGATTGGGCCTCTTTGATCAGCGACGTTCTCCACAGACAAATGACCGACTTCTTGGTTGCTCACGAGTTTCGCATGTGCTCGTACCTTGTGTATCTAATTGCCTTCTAGGGCTAGTTTAGAGGGTTGAATACTGTGGGAATTCTCAGTGTACAAAAAGTTCATCAATATTACGAATAGCTTGAGTTCACACGGTTCGAGCGACACTACAAGCTTGTGCATGAAGAATTTTTGACGTACACAATGAGAAACTTGGACCAGGAGCTACATGTACGTATCTCAATGGAAGCTGGAGCAGCAATGGTAGAATGGGCAGATTGGTTTATTCAGTTCCCCACCTATACCTAAATCCGCATCTATGGATATGCAGGTCATCTAGCCATGCTACCTGTTGGTGTACGTTTTATCATCCACTGAACACATAGAATAAAATGTCCAAAGACACTCTATCCTCTCTTGAAAAACCACCGCGTATGCTAAGATTGCGAGAAGATCATATGGCGATTCCAAGGTTTCTTTTGCCAAGTCTTGACGTGTGGATAAGCTCAATGGGCGTTGTGATTTGTTGGTAATACACAAAGGGACTTACGTTAAAGAAATTTTCACAAGTGACTTAGGCGGATTTATCATTAAAGGCTTTTCAATTAGGACTTCAATTTGGATCTCAAAAAATAACAAAAGATAAGGGTTTGGGGGATCTATTCTACGCCTAAGAATTTAAGAGACAGTAAAGATCCGGTGAAAGGAATAACCGCACTTTGTTTCGCCTCCCTAGGACAACTTACGCAAAGTGGGTGCAATCTTCAAGGGGTGTGATAATGATTTTCAAGCCTCAAATGAGACTGAAGTTAAGCTTCCACAATTACAAGCTCAGGCTAACTTTACGCATCAAATGCAAACCATCCATTTGAAGAAAGTATGAGCAATATTTCAACATTGAATCTATACGATCAATCTCTCATTCACTTAACCAATGTTTAAAGCAAATTCTACTTAACTTAATTCTAACTCTAATCTATGGTAGAAGAAGATATGCAACCTTGCTTACTACTTGACAATAAAAGTTGTTCAAAGCAAATCATGCATAAGAGCTTTTATTATCAGAAATAGTCTCAATGCAACAATTTCATATACTGTCTCCACACAAATGAAAGTGAGAGATCACTAGTTTAAATAGAGTTTCAAAAATCAAATGAAGGGCCGAGATTAAAACAATATCAACGGCCAAGATTAATACAACCCAACCCTAATTAGGGTTGCCCAAAATAACATCAGTTATCAATCAGTAAACAATCAGTAACAGGCAGTGAACTAGCAGGTGGAGCTATCATCAAGGAGAGGCGTCCCTATCTTCTTGGGCAGCATTGCGCTCGATGAATCTGGACACGACCGTGACAACCTCCTCCATCGTGACGGACGGCAACATGCTAATCCGGAATTCAAGTCCATCCAAGTCCTCAGCACATCTGACGAAGGTGCTTTCCCAATCCGCCTCCTGTCTCACAAAATCATTCCGGATGGCCAAGAGATTTGCCACTTTCGCGAAATCCTGTCTTAGAATTGGTCCAGTAGCCGAGAAGAAAACCTCCTGAACCTTACGTTTCAATCTCTCCAGCTACATGTCGTTTTCCTGGACAATCTCACGGTCAAACACATCTGCAGCTGTCATATAAATTTTCTCCCGGATTTCTTTGACTTGCTTTTCAACTCTGAACCCATCCGCTTTCGCCCTCTCCAGAATCTCTCTCCGTATAGTCACTGCCCAAAACCAATGGTGAAAATCATATGCTGCTTCTGCAGCAATCACCTTTCTTTCAACTAACTCTTCCCTTGGAATGCCCTTCAGGACCTTGAGGCATGGAATAAGCCTCTCCTGAATATCTGGAAGGTTGTCCCAAGTTTCTGCCATATCAACAAGTCTGGAAAGAAAAGAAGTTTTCCCATAGGCAAGTGCCAATTTCTCCATGAACGAGGCTGCCTCCGTGCCCTCGCTTATCATCCATTCCTAAGCCTCCTTGGCTGTGACCATCCCTTGGTCTACATCCTTGGCTATTTCCTGTGAGGGATTAAGGAGAGGGGGAGCTACTGCATCACCTTGATTGAGTGGCTGGGTCAGATGCTGTATGTACCCCTTCAGGCATTCAACTTCCCTTTTATACTCCTTTTTTGCCACTTCTTTTTCCAGTCTCGCCTTGACAGTTGAGACGGAATTATCTAGTTCCTCCACTTCTTGACCTTTTGTGGTTGGGCCAAGATCTATAGTGGTTATGGCGTACTCTTGAGGAGTAATCTCATCTTGTGGCTTGTCCACTGTTGGTATTGCGATGTGTATGGAACGATTGCTTACCTCATCCCGTTGAATGGTGGAAAATTTCTTGGCTGGTTTCTTAATTGCAACCTGTTCCAATCTTGCCAAGAAATCCGCAGTATCATCTTCCTCTCGGGCTTCCTCTGGTGCCTGAATCTTCATCCTTTCTATCAGCCAATCCGGAATGGTAGGCTGCTCAATGCCATCTCCCTCCTGAATGTTCTCTTCATTGGGAACATCCAAGACTCCTCTGAGGGCGGAAATCATTCCCTCTTCGAAGTCATCATCTTGGACTTCCATCTTATTATCTGAACCTAATATTTCTGTGGCCGTATGAGATGAGGGCTCCTCGTCATCCAGCTGAATAGGCTCATTGTTCTCTTCTTGGACTGCAGAAGCTCCAATCATTTCAACCAAGGATTCCTCTGCGGTGGCCACGAGTTCATCAATATTCCGAGACCCCGCGGAGAGAGATGGTTCTCCCCTCTGTCTTTTCTGAACAGGCTCTATACTTGGAACTACTTCCTCTTCTCTCCAATCTCAACCAAATCTTGATGGGATGCACCAACATTGGAGGAATACGACTCCGTCTCGCTCAGTAAATCATACGTGAGCATTATTCTTTTTTGTCTTATCTCCTGGACATGATGGTCAACCCACCATTGAGAGTACTTGGTCACTGGTCTCATCAAGGTTGCCAAATCTGAGTGCTCAGGCTTTGACCATTTTACAGAAGGAAGAGGTCGACTCTCCTTGAAGCGTGGATGGACATAATTCCCATCGTCCTGCAACTGATTAGGCACCCGACAAAGTTCGATTTCCCTCATAAAGTCTATTGGCATTCTGGACCATAATCTTCTCCTGACCTCATATTCATCAGCGGCATTCGCCCAAAAGTCCTCCAACTCCACTCTGTTCTTGTACCTTCTCCCATCCACTGTCCGGATATGATGATGTGGGTCAAAATTGGCCTTGGACTTATAGGCCGTGAATGGGTACCACTGGATTTCCATCCTGGCGCTCTCAGCTGCTTGCGTTGACGGACAGGATTCTAACATATTCCCAATGAAAAATGGGAATGTAACAGCCGCCTTTTTAGTCGGCCTCTGGATGTTCTGGTATTCTTCCAGCTGCCTCAGGACTTCAAACAGGATCATCCGATTTGTCGGATAGATGGGCAACTTATAGGGATTTCCAGTAAATCCCTGGATCTTGACATACGTAAATTTTGGAAACTGGATGAACCAGGATCCGTATTTACTGATCAAACTCTTTGCCTCATGACTCAGCCTTTGATGCACTCCTCCTTGAAGTATTCTGGTAATATACATTAAGAAGGCATCATGCACCCGCCTGAAATGAGATTTCTCCCTTAGCTGGAGTTGTGGGTAGCAATCATAAGGTCTGAGTTCATTTTCTCCATTGCCAACTTTGTCTTTGCAAACTAGTCCTGGGTACTTATATGACCTGGCCAATAAGTAGACAATATACGAGCTCATGTGAAAAGACTTAGTCTCTTCCAAATTGACCAACTGCTTGTGAAGATTGTTACTTATCATTCGAGAGCAGTTGAACATTTTTACGCTGGAAGTGATTTCATCTATGAAGTAATACATCCAATTTTCAAAAAATGCTCCTTGAGGGTTGCCAGCTATTCTGTTCAACATCAAAATGATGTCCCTATAGTCTTCTTTAAAGTCTGTCCGGCGTGGCCTCTTAGGCATCTTCTTTATTGACGTTTTAGGCTTCTCCAGCCATGCCTTGTTAACATTTGTGGCACATAAGTCTGGCTGGCTGTCATATAATCCCTTGGCTTCCTCCCTGGTTTTGTAGGTGGTACGGGAATGTGCTGGGATGCCAAATGTCTCCTGTATGGCTACCTCGCCTAGGTGAGCCAGAATTCTGCCGTTAGGTGCAATGATTTGCCTCTTCTGAGCATCGTAGTGGATAGCACATTCTACCATTAATTCAGCACAGTCCATCACAGGCAGGAATCCAGCTGCCTGAAAAATCCCATTTCTCACCATTCGTCTGGCAATTGGTGTCGGAAGTCCGTCCTGTCCATATACTCTTTTCTTGAACTCTATGAAGTCAACATGTCCCAGATCGGTGTCTGCAAGATTTTTCCACTTTGAATTTATTTTCGACTTTCGCTGTGCACCTTTGCTGGCGAACTTCATTGGCACTTTCTTTGACGATTCTCCCGCCGTGGTCATTAACTTGCAGTCAAAATTACTAACATTAATACGGAGACTTTTAAAAATAATTTATTTTCGTGCCTTGTGTTCGAATATCTTACTTTCAGCTTATTGAATAATTAAACTTCTGCAAAAAAGCAAGCTGAAAGTAAATGATTTTAATTGAAATTTGGCCAGAGCTTAGCCAAGATGAAAAAGACAGAAAGAGAATGGCGAATTTATCCAATTGAACTTCAAACCTCAGGAAAGAACTTCCGGCTGCAGATCAGATTTAAACTTTGAGGATTTAACCAAAAAGTAAGTGACAAAGTGCGCCCCTCTTGCACAAAAATTCGACTTTCAGCAAATAAATCTTTTCCTTCCTCGAGAAAATTCTTCTTCAGCAATGAAAATTACTTCTTCCTCTGAGAAAATTGATCTTGCCTGCAGAAGGATTGATCGCCTTAGAATTTCGAGAGATTAACTTCTCTTCAGCCGTGTCTGTGAAAAATGAGTTGCTGAAACTCATTATAATGCTGAAGAACTTGATTTGTTTTAGCAACTGCCTTCTTCACTCTCGATCTCGATTTGTTTTCTTTTGTTCAAACAGGAAAGTTTCCTTTATTTTTCAAAAAGAATCCATGGCGGTCTTATCTAGGCAAATCTCTTTGATTTTCAAAAATTCGATTTTTGCTTAGATGTTTATCTTTAATTGTCGAATTTTGAAAAAAAAAAAACACTAAATGTCTAATTAAATTCGATTTTCCAAGTTTTAAATCATTGGCGAATTTAATTTTGCCTATTGGATTTTATCTTTGTTCGGCGCAATTTATTTTCCTCCGACACACGTCTGGCGATTTTAATTTTGTTCAAGGCTTTTAAATTTCTGAGTATTTGGAAATAAATTATTAAAATATTAAAATTTATTTCCAACCCGTTCGTGTTGGACCCATGGCTACTTCGATTTTTCTCCTTTTTTCCTTGGCTAAAAGTTTATTCTCCAAATTTACTTCGATTTTCGTCTAGCCAAGTCAAAATTTTAGCCATTTCATCGACAATTGTTACGCCAGATCCTTATTTTCTCCTGCCATGGAAGACTTTGAATTGTGCTGGGCACATTTTCTTATGCCAAAATCAAATTTTCTCTTGCTCAGACAAATTTCTCTAGGCAAAGTCTGCGTTTGGACGTCTCCCTTAGGCAAAATTCCATGATACTTAGATAAATTTCAACCTCCTTTAGCCAAGGGCGGATTTTCTTGCCTCTTTTCCATGTGTATTTTCCTCTGTATACTTGCCAACTTCATCAATTTTTTCTCTAGACGTCCATACTTAGGCGAATTTTTAATCTTTCTTCTCTCTTATGCTTAGGCGAACTTCATTTTTTCTTTGCCATGTCCCAGGCGGACTTTCCAAGGTCTTTTCCATCTTTCCTCACGGTATGGCGGACTTTCTACTAGGCTTGCCTTTCACACTTAGCCTAAATTCGCACTTCTCCCCTTTAAAACATTAAAATACTTAGTCAAAATTTCAATTTTCCCTCTTTTTAGGCCTCTATACTTAGGCAATTTTCGGATTTTTACCCCAAGGCACCAAACACTTAGCAAAATTTTAATTTTTTTTCCTCTTGTATGCCTAGGCGGACTTCCCAAGTGTTTGGCCAAGTGAAGGGCGGACTTTCCAAGGTCTTTGCCATACTCCTCAAGGCTTGGGCGGACTTTCCACTCATCTTGCCAAAGCTGGGCGGAGTTTGGAAGAGTCTTGCCAAGGCTGGGCGGACTTTAGACCTGCCTTGCTAAGTCCCTCATTTTTAGGGCGGACTTCAAAGACATCTTGCCATGCTTCTTCATTGCTGGGCGGACTTTCTTAAGTCCTTGCCATTCTTTTCTTAGGCATGGCAAACTTCAAGCAAGGCTTGCCATTCTTTGCCACGTCCCACATTTTAAGGGCCAACCTCCTTCATGGCTGAACATGTTCTCTTGAGGGTGAATTTTCCAGACTTAGACAAAATTTTATCACAGAATTTTATGCCCTTTTGGTTGATTTTTTTGGTGACTTTCTCTCAGATTTTGACTGATTTCTCAATGATTTTTCCAGATTCTTCATGCTTTTGGGTTGATTTTCTCAGATCTTTGACTGATTTTTCCATGCTTTTTCTGATTTTTACTTGATTTTTCAATTTTCACCTTGATTTTTCAATGATTTTTGATTTTTTGGTTGATTTTTGGATCTAAAGATGGAAAGTTGACTCGTTGACTAGGGTTGACTTTCTAAAAATAGAAAAAGCAAAATCCCTAAAAAAATAGGGAACCCCGTTTGGTCCAAAAATGCCAAAAATGAAAAAACGAAAAAGCAAAAAAAGCGGATTCCCTAAAAAATAGGAAGTGTCAGAATTGGCCCAAAGCATAGGCGATCCTCGTCTCTTGGGCCTTCTGAGCACTTCTGTGACATTTAGGCACTGATTCAAGCATGGATTATTGACTTGGCTTGGATGACTCTCAGAAGACTAACTTGAAACTCTCAAAGTTGTGACCTCATGAAACCGTTGCAAGGAGACAAAACCCTAAAAACTAGCAGACTACTGGGGGTCCCCATTTGCGATGGGGCGATTTGTGAAAAGGTCACAACACTACCCCGTTATCCTTCGGATAGGGTGGTTTTCATGGAGTTTCTATGACAGTTGTACGATGTTCACTCACATTTGCACAACAAACGCAAGTTAGTTGCCAATTTTCCATTACAGATGGGCATTTACAGGTGCAAGACAACAGTTGATGCCAAGGTTATGGGCCATGAGTTAGCAAGACTTAATCTTAAGGACCTTGTTGAGAGATGCTCATATGACCCTTGGGGTTATTACTCAACATGCCTTGGAGGTCGCTCTTATCACAAGCCAACAATGGAGGACTACTAGGTCAACTGCGAGGATGAGTTCGAGGTGGTGCGTAGGTGCACCTACAGCAGGTTCACCCTTTCACAGATTTCTATTTTCATGTCAGAGGATGTGGGAGGGTTGTCAGATGATGGGGATGTACTTCCTCCATTTTTCAGAGAACAAGTTGATACGCATCCACTTCCAGCTGTCAACTGGTTTGCCAAGGAGTTCGCATCTGTTAAGGAAAGGTCTAGCAGGAACAACAATATACTCTACTTGGATAGCAAGAAGACGAGGAGGGAAGCTATGCCAAATACAGAGCCAACACTGGTGGATATTTCACTGCCTTCCACGTCAAAGACAAAGCCCAAACAAAAGAAAAGGAGTAATCCTCGTAAAGGGAGCAAAGTGCCTGAGAATTCAAAGCGAAAAGCACCAGTTGCTAATTCGGACCAGCAAGAACAACATGTGGAGGTTGCCACAAATATAGTTGAGAGTTTTGCTAGAACCGGAGCTAGAGCCTCCCATGCCATCACCAACACCACAACAGTCTCCAATTCCAGTACACAATGGCTTGGTGCTAGACTTGCTGCCGCGTAGCAGTGCTTCCACACATTCCCACTCATCAAGAGTTCCTATGACTAGCACCGATCCTTCCAGTGAGACTAGTTGAGACTCGTCTTGGCTTGAGAATCAGCTGGGTAGGAAGAGGAGGCAGCCATCCTACAAACTAGACTTCATAGACTTTGATCATGTCCACTAGGAAACACCAGATAAAAGGATAAAGAAGCAAGTCCATGTGAAAAGGAACGCTGACAAGGAAATCATAATTGAGACCGCAGCATCGTCGGAGGACAAGAACTTGGACGAGGTAGAGGTTGAAGACTTCGCCTTGATAAAGGTCAACCTTGGTAGAAGCACTCACCTAGCAGACGTTGATTCCCTCCAGGTTGCAACGGAAAGCATAAAGGAGAGAGTCAAAAAGGACGGAGAAGATAAAGCAACCCTCAAGGCTGAAATCCAGCAGCTTCGTCAGTATATCTCTAACCTTATGCACAATGCTGAGAATGTCATTGCCTTGCTCCTGCAGATGTTAGAGTTACCAACAGAGCAAAATCAGCAAAATCATTTGGTTGTATATCGGAAGCGCCTGAAAGACTGGGAGGAGGAGTTTGTCACAAGGGGCCGCTTCATACTTTCAAAATTGTACCAATTGAGGTACAATGCACACAAACTTCGCACACAAATCTAGGATTTAGAGCGATATTTGGCGGTTGACAAACCATAGAATGAGATCATAATTTCTCATCCGAGGACGACATATGAATCGGTCACTGAAGAAGAGGACAAGGAAGCTAGTTTTACTTGGAGAACACAATTAATCTTCAAAGCAAAAATACATGAAACAATTTCTTCAGAGTTGGCCGAAAGCAGAGAACAGGTGACTAGTGCTATCAAGTTCGTGAGAACTTTCATGTCACGAATCCCATGCCATTATCAACGTAAGGATGGTGAGTATATCAAGCTCGCTGACGTACAGTCAGAGTTGTAGGTGCTCATTCATGGTATTTTCAATGGTGATTTCGATGGCTGTAGGTTGGATCAACTTACAGTCATGTCAGCGTTATTTGATGAGGCGGTCAAAACTGGAGGAGAGTTGCAGAGTCAGATCACGGGCGGTGAGGTGATGCTGCGAAGACACAAAGTGCTTCAAAAGAATATCAGTGCCCTAGATGGTGATGCTGTCAACGACCTCGTGGAGGGGTTAATTGCCCGAGATCACGACCAGTGAACTACAGATCAGGACGTCCCACCTTTTTAGGATAGACATTAGACACAGCAGCTAACTCGATGCCTCTTTCCGAGTTAACTCGTTGATCCACATATCATGGCATTTCTCTCTTGGAATCATCTTTGTACAGTTGGAGTTGTCATGTAGTTTTCAGTTTCCGTTAATTGATATTAGTTGTCAGTTAACTTGCATATTAATAAGGATTTGCATGTTGCAAACGTCCATTTAGTTTAGTTTTGTTTCAGTTACTGATGGTAGTTTTCCAATTAACTGTATAGTTGCATACATTTAGGTTTAGCAATAAATCTTGCATGCTTGCAAGACTCATGTTAACTCAATGTGATTTTAGGGTTCCTTACACCTTTGAGGTCTATAAATAAGATCATTCTTGCTCATTTGTAATGAACTTTTGTGTGTGATAGCATAGATGCTGGGCCCAATTTTTGTGTCGTATTGCTATTCAGTATCTGTTCAAGAACTTTTATTGTGATAATAAATTGCTGAGCCGCCTTGCCATGCAATGCTATTATTTTGTATCTGTTCACTTAGTTAAATTTAATTGCTGGTTTGATCATTCATTGTGTGCATGTCTTGTTTATACAATTTTCTGTCCCAATTATTATTCTTGTTGTGATTAATAAGCATTGTTTCATAGCTACACCTCGGATAGGAGTCCCTCCTCTTTGGGAATTTAGAAGTAAAGCTTATCATGTGATGTTGTGATTAATAATCTTTGTTTCATATATACACCTCAGATAGGAGTCCCTCCTTGGGAATTTAGAGGCGGAGATTATCGTTTAAGTGTTGTTGCCAATAACCTTTCTTTCAGCCTACGCCTCAGATAGGTGTCTCGCCTCCTTGGAAATCCTGACTTAAAGATTATCGTACACCATTCCCTGCTCCTAAGTCCTCATGCTCTGTTTCTCTTGAGGAAATAGGATAGATTAAGCATTAAGTTAGTTGTAGTTAAGATCTGGACAACTAGAGAAAAACCTTAGGTGCAATGTATTGGTTTTTCTTAACCTTGTGCCTCTTCCAGCTGAGTTAAAATGATAGGATTTAGATTAATTTACTTTTTCATGCATATCAGCAAAAGAGGGAGCTTCCCCTTCTAATTTGAAGAGTAGTCATTACACACTGTGCATAGCTGTGCGTTGCCAATACACACTCCAGAGGTGCGAATTGTAACACCAACAATTTTCTGGTGCCCACCGTGGGGCGCGAGGCAAGACAATTTCAAGAAAGCTAAATGCTTTATGTCACGGGAATGACCATTTGGCGTCCTATTGCTCCAGTTCAACAACTAGGACTCTCTCCGGCCATCATACAGCCGAATTTTGTACCAATTGAAGGCGAGCAGTCAGACATCATCAGTAGCCTGCTAAATTTTATTTTTGAGAATTATACATCATCTACTCAATGGAGGAACGCAGCTACTACTCTGGACAAAGAAGAAGAAAGAGTGGATCTTGCAGCCGATAGACCAATTTTGCCACCACCCGCATGGGAATAAAGCATCCTGGCTCACCTAGTATACACGAGAAGGAGAAATAATCCTCTCTTTCTGAATGAGCCTAGCTCAAACTGCCCTCAATTTCTTCAATTTGCTACCTTGTTGCTACCTTGTAATTTTGTCAAACAGTTTGAAGATGAAGTATTGCCTTGCTGTTATGATGTTTCAGTTTGCTGATATGTGTGTATTTTTTGAACATAAAGATGCAATCTTGACTTGAAAGGAATGCTAAATGATCAAACTATGAACTAAACATGAAATGCAATTGATTTTGTATTTTTTGAATGCAATAGATGACTTAAGCTAGTACAACTTGACACCTACAGCCAATGGACAATTTGTCAAACAATTGGCATGCAATCAGATATACTAAATATATATGCTATTTGATTGACATTTTATCAAACATATAATATGCAACATCTGTCTCCCTTTATTGCAAAGCAATCCCAAGTACAATAATGCAATATGCTGGCCAATACTCTTGGCTTACAATGAGTAAAATGACAGTGCCAAACTGATTGTAAATGAGCTTCTACAGCTATAACTAATAACAATGCTAAATGTCATATATTCAACTAAGATTTACAATGCCTTTGCTGATGAAGAACTTAGACTAAATGCAATAAAATGATAGACAGAAAAACCTGGAAATTGTGCTGCTTGTACATATAAATTTGATTCTCCTAGCTGCTGTTATATTTGCTTCCAAAATGGCAGCGCCCAGCCTTCTCATATCCTAACCTTGCTCTGTGAATTTTCTTTGAATTTATTTCTCCTTCAATACTGAAATCGAACTCCTTCAGCTAGCCGTCCCTATCACTGTGAGCAACATGATCAAATGAAACATATGCAGCCTCCAATGTCTCCCTTTAGGCATCAAAATTCATCTCCATGATATTCTAAGTATGGCGCCCCTGCTGGAAGTGATTTGATGCACATAAGAAACCTCCTTGACTGAAATCAAAATATCATGAAGCTACCAGCATGTCTTAAATCTCAGAATTTTATATCTGTCAATATAATGCAAATTGAACCCAAGCAAATGATGACTCCTATACAAAATGTCTTCAACTCCAAGCTCCAAATCGAATTTAGCAAAATTGGCCAATGGCCACAAATTTTGTACCAATGAAAGGACTGAGTATCCCTTCCAATTTGCAACCCTTCAGAAGATATTTCACTCCCTCAGTTATGCTATCAATGGGAGTTTTCGTTCCCAAAGACAAGGCTGATATACTGAAAAAACCCTTGGCTCCACAACTGCTCATGAAATGCAAATGTCAAATACTGGATGATTAACAATGGCAGCCTTCACCCTCCTTTATACTTTTCTTTTGCCTCATTAGGGCGGCTTCTAGAAGTTCATAATATTTTATTATTATTATTATTTTTATAATTTATATTTGCACTTTATAATAAAATGATGACTTATAACATAAAGTACAAATATAACACCACCTTATAACACCACCTTATAACATGAGGTTTCTAAAAATAGAAACATCTTAATAAATCATTAGAATACCTCCATATGAACACTGAAACCTCAAAAAGAAGTCAACTGCCAACTGGGTAACTGCCGTGAAGACCCTCTAAACACGCCCTATTAGCCTACGAGGGCCACTGATAGGCTAATCATGCCGATATATGAATGTCTAGTTAGAAGGGGACATTATACTTTCAAGAAGAGCCGATCTTTGAAGAGGTTCCTGAGTATTTCCTAGAAGGACCAGAAGAAGCATCTCCAGTCCCAGCTGAAGCAATGGGCGATAACAACAACAACAACAACAACAACAATGGCAACGACCGAAATGGAAGGAACGTAAGACGTCCAACCCATTACCTTTGGGCGACAACATTGGGCCGTTGGCCTTAGCAGGACACAATGAACTGCTGAAGGGATCGTGAAAGCATTTCCCTCGATTTCATGGCGATGGGTCTCGACACGTTGATGAACACATCTCAGCATTCACAGCGGCTTGTTCCGTTTTGCATGTTTCACATGAAGACATCGTTGTCCGTCTCTTTGTGGAGACTCTTGAGAACAACATTGCAGACTGTTTCAATCATCTTGAACTAGGCATTATCATAGGTTGGGCAGTCATGAGCAAAAGATTCTTAGCAAGATTCAAGCCCGCCGAGGACAATCACCAATTATTTTCAGAACTCTCAAACTCAAAGATGGAGCCAACTGAGCCAATGAGGGAGTTCGTAGCAAGGTTTAACCGCCTTGGCACACATCTTTCCCATACTCTCAATTCATTCAATGAGATTTTGATGAGTAGCTTCATCAACGCACTACCGTCAGAAATAGCCTTTTTCTTGAAGGGAAGTCAAGGAGTAGATCTACAGCTTACACAAGAAGAAGCAATCAAGCTTGAAGATAACACGATCACAACGGGAAAGATGAAAAATGATTCAATCAGACCGCTTGTTCAAGTGTCTGCTGATCCACTGCTACAGAAGGTAGCCAATGAGGTGACTATCCTCAAAAGACAGTCACCCACTCAAGGGCAGCAAGCACTGCCTACACCACCACCAGATCAACCTCAACAGCCATACTAGTCAAAGAGGAATAACCTCCAGCAATTCAATAATTACAAACCAAGGTTTCCGCAAGGACAATCAAGACAACCGGTTGATACTAAGAAGGCTACAGCCTATTGCACATTCCATGATACTAATGCACACACCGGAGCTTCATGTCCAAAAAATCAAAGAATGAATCAACTCATGGGATTTGTTGATGCTGCTCCAAGTACAAGCTTTGTACCTTCACCAACTACAAATGTTGTCTCACCACAGATAGACAACTTTGATGGTGATTCCGCAACGGGATACTTCGACAGAGAACTCGTTAATGAAGAACGAGAAGAAGAAGAATACCGCCAGTACTCTCTTGCGGTCAATCACGAGAACATTCATTGCCTGTGTTCACACGTGCACAACACTTCAAAGCACAAAAGGAAGAAGAGGAAACACGGAAAACAGATGAAAAGGGAAAGGAAGTGCCTTCCACTTCCAATCCCAAGTCTTCACAAGAGAACACTGTGCCAGTTGCTCAAGACCCATCTTCAACAAACTTCGACATTGTGTCTTCCATGATGACGATGAAGGTACAAATCTCACAATTGGAGTATCTTTAGGGTCATCTAGATTAGTTGGAGAGGATCCTCAAGGTTGTAAAGAAGGAGGCTGCAATCCATCCTACATTGCTAGAGTCCTCTGTGCCAGCAAAAGACAAGCCAAAGCCGTTCTATATATCTTTGTCTATAGGAGGTTTTAAACTCAGCAATTGTATCATAGATAGCGGAGCTTTGGACAACGTCACGCCCTTGCAGATCATGAACTTGTTGGGACTTTCGTGTACCAAAACTCACAAGTGTTATTCACTTGAGTCGAAACCGGTGCCATTGGACTGTCAACTGAAGGATGCGCAAGTAAGGCTAGCATCTTGTCTTGAAAAGAAAATCATGATGACTATCTTGGTAGCTGACATTCCAACCAATTACGAGATGTTACTTAGTAGGAGCTTCTGCAAAGACCTCGGAGGCAAAATTCAGTTGGATTGGTCATTCGCGACAATCCTGTTGAAGAAAGGTAGTTTCAAGATGGAACTTGAGGCCAAGTCAAGGTTTACGGTGGTTAAGTCCTAGGACCCATAGGCACAAGTGTTATATCAAGACATGGGTCCAGGCACATCTACTACGATGTCTGAAGTAACTGAAGACAGTCAAAAGTTTGTACTTTCCACAAATACATCATATGAAGAATCAAAAGTGTGGACAATGCAGTTCGATGATAGTTGCTCAACATCAGGCTTAGGAGCGGGAGTTGTGATCAATTCTCCCGAAGGTCATCTATATCCGTTTGCATACCGATTGCAATTTGAATGCACCAATAATACAGCGGAATATGAGGCGCTTTTATTAGGTCTCAAAAATGCAAAGGATATGGGGATCAAGTTACTTAGAGTCGAAGGAGATGTAGAGTTGATTGTCAAACAAATCAAAGATCATTTCCAAGTCAGAAATAATCGCCTTCGATCCTACAGACAAAGGGTGTGGAATGCCATCGACTGGCTTGAGGTGTTCGTGTAATGTCCCCTTTTCTAGCACTACACCTTTCAGTGATTAATGGCCTTTTCCCGGTGTGCTGTTGGCTAATCAGAGACAGAATTAGGGTTTCCAGCTGCTTGGTGAGTTCTTTTGAAGATTCAGGGGTTTACATGTTGGAGTTGGGCTATTCGGATCTTGGATTCCTTCTGGGTTTTCTGAGAGCTTCGCTGAGGTATGAAATGCAATTGTGTCGGGCAACCTTTCCGGACTTACTATTTTTAGTAAGTTATGACGGCCACACCTTAGAGTTTGGGATTTTGGTTTGCAGATTCTTTCTGGGTTTTCAGAGAGTTTCGCAATGGTGGTGCATGCATTTCATTCTGAGCAACTTCTTGAATTTACTATTTTTAGTAAATTCTATTTTTAGCAATGGTCTAGTCAGCACCAACTCCGTCAACTTTCCTCTTCTGGTAGTTCATTGGGTAATTCTGATTTTTGGCTTAAGGGGTTCATTTTGGAGAAATAAGTATTTTAAAGACGATAATGTTTTATTTTATTAAATAACCCCTTGTCCTAGTAATATGACTTTAAGTTGTTTTAAAGAAGGGGACCTTGAGGGGTATTTTCTCATGAAGAAATATTTTTATATTTCTAAAGTCAAATTGCTCTTGAGGAAATTGGACGCCAACTTAAGGAGAGAAATATTTTATTTAAAAATGTTTTATTCAGCCAAGAAGAACTACGCCACTTTTGGAGGGAAAATGAAGTCAAATTCGAATTGGAAAAAGGGTGCACTTTCTAGAAGCATCTAGAGATTCTCCACTAAGTCTATAAAAGAAGGCCATCTCTCTTCTTTTTATCATCTTATGTCTAGAATATTGTTATGTTGCGGAAATGGTGCTGGATTGCTTCGAGGAATGAATGCCTCCTAGCCTTGGCTTGACTTCTTGCTTGAAAGATAGCAACTAGTGGAGAGTTAGATTGTAGTTGAGTGAGATTTGTAGTGAGATTTTTGCATTGTAGAAGTTGTTTTGCATTTGTAGTTCAGTTTCTTGCATTTTAATCAAAATCTGGAGTTGCTGATTTTGTATTGTAGATTGAAGTTTATACTCATAAGTCTTTGGGCGAATTTATTTTGGTTCTGGGTAGTTTACCCATGCATTTGCTAGCCTTGGGCGCCCCTCTATGCCAAGTTGCTTATTTTTTAGACATGTCTTGGATTTTATCTTGTTGGTAGAACATTTCTTGAGGCTGTACCATTCTGTTTTGCCTGACAAGTGTTTAGAAAAAAAAATACTTCAATTTGTCAGCTGTTTCTTTGTCTAGTCTTCATTGTTATCATCCTAGTTTTCGTTTGCATCAAGTCTCATGTCATTCTGGCAAGTATTGAGTGAGTTGTGAGCATTTTAGTGGATTCTAGGGTTGCTGGTTATGCATATTAAGTTGCTGTTCTGTCATATCAGCTTGCGTAAAGTCTATCTTTTGAGTTGGGTTTGGGTTGAAAGTCTTTGTGATCATTGAGGAGACATTATACTATATTGCAGCATGGTTAGACTTTCTTATTCTGTGTATTTGGCAGGCAAATCTTAATTATTGTAAGCTGAACAGTAGTACTGTCAGCAATCTTACTTCTTCTCTGTTATTTCATTGTAATACCCACTGGATAAGTGGAAGAGGCTGGCTTGCCGCCTATTTACTTTGATTTGTATTGTAATATCTTACATCTTTGCCCTATGGTAGCTCCATTCCCACTCCGGGTTTGAAAGCACATTCTGGGTGTTGAGTTTACTTTCAGCATAATAGAAGATAGGGATCCTCTGACCATATGCTTGTCGTCATCCGGCGCATTCTTGGTTAGAGTTCTTTATTCAGCATTGCTTTGAGATCCTCTGACCATATGCTCGTCGTCATCCGGCGCATTCTTGGTTAGAGTTGAATTCCGCATCGTTTTGGTTTAAGTGCTAACCCTAACGGATGTGTGTTGCATTGCTTACTATTATTGAAAATTTGAAAAAATTTGGCTCAGAATATTACAGTTCGACATCAAATACATTCCATGTACAAACAATAGCAGGGCCGATGCCCTCATGGTATTAGCCGCTCTTTTCATGCCGCATTTTGATTTTCGTTAGAATTCATTTGCTATTGAGTTGATTTACAGGCCAGCTGTTCCAGACTATTCAGACAACTGGCAAGTCTTTGATGCTGACGTTGACATTGCAGAATTTCTCGTCATGGGAGACAACTGCAAAGAGTTGTTCTTTGAAGGAAGTTCTACTCCTTTCAAAGAATCACTCACTGAAGACTTTGAAGCCCCGGATTTTGGGATCATTCAATTGAGAGGAAATCTAATTCCCAAGGGTCTGGTGTCTTTAGAGAACATTTTTGACTGACATGACCGATAAATCCAAGATCAAAAGATGTCAGGTGTTAATACTTCTGCTGAGCATTACCAAGTGAACATCGGCACTGAAGACAAGCCTTGGTTTGTTAATCTAGGCAAGTGTTGTACTCCAGAAGAAGTTGAGAAGTTTACCGCTCTGTTCAAACAATACAAGGATGTCTTTGCCTAGTCTTACGAAGACTTGAAGGTCTTCACACCTGTCGAATTGTCACATACAATTCCTCTGAAGTCTGATGTTAAGCCTTTCAGGCAAAAGCAGAGACATTATAATTTGCGGATCCAAGATACTATCTACGTGGAGATTCAGAAGATGGTGGATTCGAAGATAATTTTTCCAATTCATCACTCCACCTGGGTGTCTAACATAGTTCCTGTGCGCAAAAAGAATGGTGAAATCATAATTTGCGTGGATTTCTGGAATTTGAACCAATCATCCTTAAAGGACAATTACCCCTTACCAATCATGGAGCATACCTTGCAGACAGTCACCGGTTTGAAGATGCTATCACTTCTTGATGGTTTTTCCGGATACAATCAGATTGCAGTGGCGGAGGAGGATCAAATCAAGACAACTTTCACCACCTTGTGGGGAACGTTTTCTTATGAGAGGATGCCTTTCAGACTTATCAACGCCGATGCAACTTTTTAGAGGGCCATGGATCTGGCTTTTGGGGATCTCAAGGAAAAAATCATAGTTGTCTACCTTGATGACTTGACCGTTTTCTCAGATAAATGGGAAGACCACTTTTCACACCTCATGAAAGTGTTCGAAAGATGTAGGTATCACAAGATCTCATTGAATCCTAAGAAGACTATCTTTGCGATGACGGAGGGAAAGCTACTTGGCTACATCGTTTCCAAAGAGGGAACTAGGATTGACCCGAATTGGGTGGATTCAATCAAAAACCTGTCTCTTCCAACCAATAAAACACAAGTGCACTCCTTTTTCAGTAAAGTCAACTTTATTAGAAGGTTTGTTCCAGATTTCTTGGAGCTGACAAAGGAGATCTCAGCTGTGATGAAAAAGAAGTCCACTTTCATATGGACAGAAGAAGGCAAGCAAGCCTTTATCAAGATCAAAGAAGCTATTGCTAACGCAACAGTGTTGGTTTGTCCTGACTTTCAGAAGGATTTTATCCTCTATTGTTATGCATTGGAACACACGCTGTTTGCTATATTGATTCAGAAGCTCAGTGAAGAAGGAGAATCTCCAATTGCTTTCATGAGTGGCAGTTTTAAGGATAGTGAATCACGCTATTCTCAAATTGAGAAGAATGCATATGCTGTCATCAGAGCTGTCAAAGCTTTCAGGTTTTATATCTTGAATTCTCATACAACGGTGTTTGTCACTGATCCAGCGGTTAAAAGTGTGCTAACTCAACAAGAGATGGGCACAAAAAGAGGAAATTGGATTGCTAGAGTTCAAGAGAATGATCTGGAGATCAAGCCGACCAAGCTCATCCGTGGGCAAGGTCTTTGTCGATATTTGGTAGAAGATGGAGATCAAAGGTATCAAAGCAATGGTGACATTGAACCTGAACCAGAAATAGAAGAGGACCTTCCTTTGGTCGTATTTGTTGATTCTACGAAAGAATGGTACATAGCTTTGTGGTATTATTCAACTTATGGAGAATGTCCATGTCATATGGACAAACAACAGAAAAGAACATTGAAGCTGAAAGCACAAAATTTTGTGCTTATCAATAACGTTCTGTACAGGTGTGGCCTTGATAGAACTTTCCTATTATGCGTTGGAAGGAACCAACAACAGAGATTGTTGGAAGCTTTTCATAGTCAAGCATGCGAAGGACACTTTTCATCAAGGGTCACTGCATTCAAAATCTTGCAAGCACAGTTCTATTGGCCAACTATGTTTTGCGACACATATGAATGGGTGTACAGGTGTCAAATGTGTTAGCAATTTGTTGGCAAAGTCAAATTGGCATCTCTTCCACTCAGGCCAGTGATTATCGATGCACCATTTCAGCAATGGGGTATGGATTTTGTAGGTGCTATCAACCCACATTCCAGCAAGGGGCATGTCTATGTCCTTATAGCAACAAATTATTTTACAAAATGGGTTGAGGCAGTTCCTACCAAACGAGCCACCTTCAAAGTCATCTGTGAATTTTTGAAAGAGAACATCATCTCGCGCTTCGGGGTGCCTCGCAAAATTGTGATTGATAATGCAACTTGTTTCTCATTAGAGGAGCTATTGGAGTTTTGTTTTGATCACGGCATCATGTTGTCACACGCATCAAATTATTACCCTCAGGTAATGGACAAGTCGAGTCATCAAACAAGAACATAGTCACAATTGTGCGTAAGTTGGTTGATTCAAATCAGCGGGCTTGGCACAAAAAGTTATATGATACTCTTTGGGCTGATAGAATCACTCCCAAAAGAGCCATCGACACCTTGCCTTTTACACTTTTGTATGGTACAAAAGCAGTTCTGCCCATCACATTGGAGTTTTCTGCTTTACAGCTGGCATTTGTAGTGGAGGATGAAGAATAAAAGATCCAATCGAGAAGCGAATGTTGTACCTGATGAAACTTGAAGAGGAAAGGGTTGAGGTAGTCGATAGAATCACTCAGCATCAAGAGAGAGTGAAGAAGAATTTTGATAAGAAGGCTTGTTAGAGGGACTTTGAGATCAAAGATCAAGTCCTGTTGTTGGACAAAAGACACGAACCTGAAGGAATGCATGGAAAATTTGATTCCTTATGGTTGGAGCCTTTTCAGATCCATGAATTTGCAGGAGAGAACACTTGCATTCTCTCATATTCAGATGGAAGGCTCCTCCCACTGCCATATAGCGGGCAATACCTCAAGCACTTCAACCCTTCGAGGGAGGAGTGAATTTTTGCAAATAATTTATTTATGCTTTTTTGTTATGTCATAATGTGTTTCCCCGTTTTGTGAAGTTTTGTTGTGTTTTAGGTGATTTCTTAGGTAGTCTTATTTTAGGTGATTAGGAAAAACTCCAAGTATTAGGTGATTAGGGAAGAATCCTGACTCCAAATGCCCAATTGATAAGTCACTGGTCTACAAAAACACAGAGAATCTCGGTTCTCCTATGCCATAAGTATCCGACATGGTCACTAGACGGAGTCTAATGTTGTACCCAAACCAAATGTTTTTTTGCTTCATTGAGGCATTTTGCTTAAAATGGTCTAAATCTTGTAAAAGTGTTGTCAAAACTCAGCTTTTGGGAAAATCAAGTATGGGCTTTTAGTCAGTGTAATGTCTATAAGATACTGACAAAATTTGAAATTTTTGAAAATTAAGGTTTCTGGACCCCTGTTTTTAGGTTAAAAACCCTAAAAATAGAAACTTGTCAGAATTGGCTGAAAATAATTTTGATTGGCTTATTTCATGTCACGATCACAGTGATGAAGTTAGTTTCAGTTAAAAGTCAGTTTAAGCCTAGTGGGTAGTTATCACTTTTTCAGGAGAAA
The DNA here is from genome assembly GCA_007258455.2 of Sequoia sempervirens. Lineage (NCBI taxonomy): Eukaryota > Viridiplantae > Streptophyta > Pinopsida > Cupressales > Cupressaceae > Sequoia > Sequoia sempervirens. Next base: position 34,428 of record VDFB02372855.1, on the reverse strand, counting down.
AGTTAGGACCTCTGAGGTTGTCAATGGCAGTTGGCCAGTACTAGGGGTTAAAATCTAAGCTTGAAACTCAACATAGAAGACTCTGTTGTAAAAGATGCTGAAAAAGATGCTTCATGACGGAGGGGATTTTCAAATGGCGAAAATTGCAAAAAAATTCCAAGTCTGGAAACACTATGCCTTGCTACGTGGGAGACGCTTGCGCAATCAATGTGCACGATAACTTTGCAGTGTCCGTACACGTAAAATGGTGAAATACAGTCACACACACGCATCAATGGCAGTAATGCTTTCATGTGGTCAACCCAACAAGCGTCACAGTGTTCGTAAAGTGGGAAATGGAGAAAGTCATCAGTTCTAGAGAAAATTTGCGCCCCTACAGGCCAAGGGCGCCCTTCAATTGAAGGCCCAGATACAGTTATCAGTGGTTGCAAATACATTCATTCTCTCTGGAATTCTGCCAGCTTTCTAGCAAGCTATCAAGCGAATCCATCGGATTTGTGAAACAACAACAATTGAAGGCAGAAGTAGAAGTTACAAAGGTTTTACATGTTAGAGATGATAGTCAAATTGTGGTTTCTGCGCCCTTGTAGCCCAGGGGCGCCCTTGAATTAGACTTGTCAGATGATAGAATTTGCAGAATCTGTTTCCGTGGGATCTCTTCAGATTCGGTCCAGCTCCGCGATGAATCCGTTCGCAAGTCCGTAAAACATGTTGAGTGACCGTGACAGTTGTTCCAACAAGCACGTAAAATGAAGGGAAAATAAAAGTCAAAATATCAAACTGTACCTCTACAGGCCAAGGGCGCCTAGCCTTTTGGCCAGATAGATGAGGTTTTCGGAAGCTGTCGTCTTCACGAGATTTGTGCAAAATCCTCCTAGCTATTTAGTGAATCTAGCCGTCAGCCCTTAGGATCCATCAAACGCCTGTAGATGAAGACTCAGCGGAAAATGTTGAAGGATAAAGACAAGCAGAAAAATGGCTAGGTATGGAAAAATGCACCTTCCTTGAGAAGGCGCCCTTCTACTAGAGGTCTTAGAAGTAGTTTTCAAGCTTTGTCGCTTCCAGGAACTTCTCTTCCAAGTTGTTCCATCTATGCGATGAGATCATTGGCGTGGACATTGGAGCAATCCAGCTCCCGACAGCAAGGGTCAAGGTGGAGCGTTTTGTGAAAATTGCAAATTGCAAAATCATTTTTAAAGGTGCAATTGCGCCCTGTTGTGACCTTTTCACACATCACCCATTCAAGACAGGGACCCCCTAATTTTTGCTCTGTTCTCGTCTTTGGGCTTTGGTTTTCCCACTGTCTCTCTCTCTTTTCTGTCTGTCTGTCCGGGGGTGTGCCCATCTTTGTGCGTAAATTGAAATTTTAGCTAAGTCTGTGGAATTAGGGTTTTCTTTCTTCGGGCAAGTTTGAGGTTAAAATTGAGTGAGTAAAGTGAAGTCTGAGTTTGACACTGCAATCAAAGGGCCTCTAGCAGGTTCCCACTGAAATCTCACTGAATTCTGACCACTTACTATTTTTAGTAAGTGCTCAATTTGGGGCATTTTCTCAGCACAGTTGAAAATTCTGATTGATACATTGCACTTAGGACACTGTGAGCTACCTGCACGCAAAATTTGAGCTGAATTGGACAAATTGCTATTTTTACCAAGTTTAGGCTTCAAGGCCAATTTTAGGGTTTGCATGTTGGAGTTTCCAATGCATGTCTGGAGATTATTTCTGGGTTTTTCAGGACCTTTGCGATGATGTAACATACAAAACGAGATGATGACTTTCAACAATTCGGGCTTCGAAGGCTATTTTTAGGGTTTGCATGCAGGATTTCTCAGTGCATGTCAGGATATTCTTTATGGGTTTTTCAAGAGCTACGCAACAAGGTAACATGCAAGCAGAGTTGATCACTTTTCAAGGACTTGCTATTTTTAGCTAGTGCTCGCATGTTGATCATTTTTCTGGGTTTGTTTGGGTTTTTTTAAATCTCTCGAGCAGTATGACATGCAAGCGCATCCAACAGTTGGTTGGCCACTTTTCCAGGCGCGTACTATTTTTAGCAGGTTCACTCTAGCAGCTTCCCCCCAACACTTCAGAATCATGAACACAGCGACATGCAACAAAAACGGGGTCAAACGAAGGTCATTTGGGACACATGCAAGTCAGATTAGGGTTTCCTACTTCCGTGCCTAAAAAGAGGGGGTAAATCTTGAGAAGTCTGAAATCTGACTTATCCCACCACGATCAGCATCCTTTAAGCAATCAGCTGGTAAAATTTGAAGGCAATTTGAGCACTTACTATTATAGTAAGACACTTCTGAAGCAGGCTATAAATAACAGGTCAACACGAGACACCAGCGAATAGGTCAGTTAACCCATGAGGACCCCATGGAGCAAATTCTAGATCAAACGGAGTTACAGAAGTTTGAAAATCAGGCACTTACTATTTTTAGCAGGTCCATATTTAGCAGGCATAACGTCACCAGCGCTTCAACTCTCTGAGATGAACAACATGCAATGAAAACAGAGTCAAATGGAGCCTTACAGACATGCATGCGAAGTAATTAGGGTTTCCTAAAAAGTAGGGTGAAACACGAGAATCACGCAGAAGCAACATCCAATCATGACCAACACCTTTCAGGGAATCTACTCACAAAATTTGAGCTCATTCTGAACACTTACTATTTTTAGCAAGTTACTAAAAATAGCAGGTGCATGCAAGCATCAGGCGCCAACAACTCAGTCCCGTCACGAGGATCAAGGAAAAATAAAAATCAAGCCTTCCAGAGCTCGAAATCAACTCAAAATGTGAAGAGTGCAAAACTTTCTAAAAATAGAAAGCCAATGCAAACTGAAGACATCACGAACAATCTCCCCTAAATTAGACAAAAGACTTGAAAATCTTCTAAGTGCTCAAAATTGAAACCTCAAACCCTCAAATGCGCCTTAAGTTGAGTGGAGAGCTTAGAAATTTGACTAAGTCCTCAAAAATGGAAGTGTGACCCCCCAAGTGTGCCCAAGCTAAAAGTGATGGGGATGAAATTTGCTAAGTGTTGAAATTGAAAGTCCAGCTAGGCAAATGCGCCCACCTGATGAAACTAGAAGCTTCACCCTTAATATGCGCCCAAAATTGGAAGCTCACCTTGCTATATGCGCCCTAGCTTGAGAAGAAGGTGGGAAAACTTTCTAAGGCACCAAAAATTGAAGTAGGAGGAGTCAAATGCGCCTTAGCTTGGAGAGAAGCTTTGAAATTTTGTAAGGCAACGAAACTTGAAGCTCAGCCTAGCATATGCGCCCAACTTGAGAAGTTGAAGGAAATTTGGCTAAGGCATGAAAATTGGAAGTAGTCCTGGCTAAATGCGCCCAACTTGCATGGAGTGAAGAAATTTTTCTAAGTATGGGAGATTGGAAGTCAAGAGGGTCAAATGCGCCTTAGCTAAGAATAAGAGGTTGGGAAAATTTCTAAGTGTTTGAGATTGGAAGTAGCTACCCCCAAATGCGCCCAAAGTTGAAGAGCCATAAGAAATTTTTTCTAAGTTTGAGAAAACTCAAAGTATGGGGGGTAGAATGTGCCTTAGCAACCTTGATGAGTTTGAAAACTTTCTAAGGCACCCAAAATGGAAGTAGGAGATGTTGAATGCGCTAAGCTAGGAGATGGCATCAGAAATTTTCCTAAGTATTGGAGATTGAAAGTTCACTATGCCAAATGCGCCCAAGACAAGAGTTGAAGGTGGAAATTTTTCTAAGCCATGCAAACTGAAAGTTGAACCTAGTGAATGGGCCCTTGCAAGTTAAAGAGGCTACAAATTTTACTAAGGCATGAAAATTGAAACCATAACACCCAAATGCGCCTTAGCCCAGGGAGACGTGAGGAATTTTTTCTAAAGTGTTGAACGGAAGTGGACCCCTCTAGGAATGCCTAAGTTGATGAGTAAGTGATGAATTTTTTTTAGGTGTTGAAAATAAAATACCACCTAGCAAGTACGCCTAAGACTGGAGAAGTAAACGTGAACCTTAATAAAAATTATTTTTCCAAGGTTGAAAAATTAAATGTCCCCCTTTTGTGAAGACACATGAATTAATCAAGTTGAGAAATATTTTTCCTAAGGGGAGATGTTTTGAAGGGAAAATAATTTCGCCTTATGATTTTAAAATGCCGGAGATTGCAACTGATAAAATTTACTAGAGGGGATACAAGTTTTTCTAAGGCGCTGGAGAGTGAGATGAATAAGATAAAATTTTCCTGGGGCGTTGGAAATTGAAATCAAAGCACTAAAGTACGCCCTTGTTCAAAGATGATTTTTTTTTTAAATGCTGGAGTTATTTTAATAATTTCCCAGAGACGTTGGAGTCAATTGAAAGTTACATGTAGTCAAGCTGGGAAAGTTCGAATTTTTTCAATGAGGAAGGAATCTCCAGCAATAGCAAATTCCTATGACGACTCTATGACAACTGTGCATAATCTTGGCGACAACTCACCAGTCATCTCTCCCGAATTGGAAAATTTCTAAGTAGTGGAGGAGTGAATTAAAAGCAACTACTAAACTGGGCGCCCTCTCACAATTATATAAACTTTGAAGTTGTTCATTCTTATTCACCATTTGTAGAGTTGAAATTGTGAGAAGTGCTGAAGCTGAAGTAAGTGCTGGAGAAATTCTGAAGTGAGTGAGTTGAGTGAAGGTTTTTCTAAGTGTTGAAAGTAATACTGCTGACAGTAGTTGGAGCTTGAAGTTTGAATTTCAAAGTCAGAATTCTCGAGGTTTGGAGTTGGTAGTTTAGTGCTGAAGAGCTTTCATTTTCGAAGCTAACTCCATATTTCTAGCCATCTCATGGTAATTTTATTTTTAAATCTGAATTGTAATATTCGTATATTATTTTTGTAGATGGTTGAAGTGCGAAGGGGAGACGCTGCTGGAACAAGCAAAGCTGCTGGTAGAGCTGGAAATACAGATGCGAACAAGGAAAATGCCTCCAGGTAGGCGATCATCAAGCAGTTGAAGAAATCTTTTCTTCCTGAGTCAAAGTTTGTCTCGAAGTTGGCAGGGTTGACTGACACCAACCTTGGTTCATTCAACCTCGAAGCACTCAAGAGGAGAATATACGGGCAGGGTGGCCATCATCCGTTAGTGACATTGCACAATATCGTGAAGAGCGGACTCTATGCAGTTGTTAGTTTCCCACCAGCAGTCCGATGTCCTGAGCTGATTATGGAGTGCACGAATTATTATAGGCCTGACCACAGAACAATTGTCTCCTCGGACGGCCAGTTGTTTGCCAACTTCACGCCCGGTGCTATTGGAGAGGCGTTTGGGATTCCAGTCTTTGAGAAGATGTTGTATAAGACGAAGGAAAGAGCTGACAAAATGTACGCCTCATCTTTTGAAAGGTGTGCAAAGAGGATTAATACATCATGGATGAGGAAGCCAAAACCTCCTGGCGCCAAGTTGCCTAAGCAAATTATTTCAGAGGAGCTGAAGCAGGAATATTGTGATTTAATCATGATGCTCAACCGGGTGAATGGCAGCCCACAAGTATATGCCTTTGAACCTTGGATGTTCTTCTATATCAGCGTAGTGTTGGAGGGCAAGGAGTACATTGATTGGGCAAGAATGATCAGTGACAATATAGATGAGCAGTTCAGAAATTTGAGGAGAACAAGGACATTTTATATGAGTTCGTATGTCATCTATATGCTGGCTCGAATGACAAAATACAAAGGATTGACATACCAAGAGCCAATTGGAAGCGATCCTGATCAATTTAAAATGCATGAAGCTTGCAAGTAGCTGCATTTAACAAATACCTCTAGCTTCAAGAGAGTGAACGACGCTTTTACTATGCACATCACAAGGACTCTTCAACGGAGAACACAACAAAGGATATCCAAGGACGCCCAAAAGTTGATTGAGGAGTATGGGTATTGGTTTATCCAATTCTCGAAGTTCACTTATATCAGGCTGCAGGGGTTTACTTCTTATGCTTATAGATTGCCAAGATACCCCACAGACAAAATGGTGATGCTGGAAGTGTCTAGGCAACTCATTGCCTATGACAAAATCATAAAGAAAAGGAAGAAAGGAGGGCTGAACTTCCCTATTGTTATGGGGAATTCAATTGAAGAGTGCCCATCTTTCCAGGCAGCTAAAGAGGCAGAGGATGAACTACAATTCTTTCACCTCACTCTCCACAGTAGTAGACAAGACTTTGATCCTCACAGAAAGATTAGAGTCGTACAAGGTGAAGAATATCGACACAAGGCTCATGTTGAAGATTTTTGGGCGAATGTAGAAGACGAAGCTGAAATCAGAAGAAGGATGTTCTCTAGGCTACCCCTGAAATTGATTAGAGAATGCGAGGTTGTCCAAGTTCTAGACCAAGTGGACGAGGATGTAAATGTTACACAGCTTGATTATGAATCATTGAAAGGCACGCTAGTCCCACCACCTGATTGGGCGGAACCGGAGATCACGAACTTGGACACATTGTCTATGCTAGTCTTAACATTCACAAGAAGTTGGGTTGAAAGACATGTTCATAGGCTCAAGAGCAAATCAATCCCTCTCACATACAACCTCATGGGAGATCAGAGGCCACCTACATCAAGGAAGAGAAAACAGGCTGTGCAAACTATAGAGCCACAGAAGAAAACCCCAGTTCAGCTAGAGCCTCAGAGAACAGAAGAAGCATCACCTACATAGCTGCTAACTCACTCTTCAAGCGTCCAAGAAGTTTCATTATTTGCAAGTCAGAGGCAAGAAATGGAGGAGGTCACTCAGCCATTGCCTGGGGGCCCAGATAGTTAGAGTGCTAATGCTCCCAAGAGTAAGGGCCAATCGGAGGATGAGGAAGAAGAAACATGAACTGACACTCAATTGGAGCATATGATCGAGGCAGCCTTTGAAGATGAGAATTCTACGGAGCCTGAAGCCCAAGGTTTGGAGGAGGATGTATTATAGTTGGAGGAAGATATACAACACATGGAGACGGAAGAGCCCCAGCAAAATGTTGTTATTAGAGAAGTTCATGAAGTAGAAGTAACGGAGGAGCAGCCACTTGTTGTCTGCAACACTCAGCGGGCTGTTCCAAATTGGCTCACAAATGTGATAAGAAGAGATCAAGAGGATGACATCGACCCAACAATAGAGATGGAGGAGCTCCTTAATAGAATAAGTGGATCACCGAAGAAGAAAAGAGCCAGAAAATACTCCAGGATTGAAATAGATGAGTTCGGTTCAAGCACTCTTCATGTTGCAGTTCCAAGGGAAGAATGTGATCGAGATGAAGCAATGCCTGAGAATTACACGATCACTACAGTTGAACTAGGACATCCTACAAGAGCACAGGTGATTGAGGAAGCTGAAAATTCCTTCCAGGCATTGAAGGATAGACTGCTTCGAAAAGGAGAAAAATATAAGAAGCTGAAGGAGTATAAGGCGTTAATTGGCTATGTACAACATCTAGCACGTCCATGTGCCCAAGAGAATCTAGCGGTAGATCTTCCAACCGAGTTTTCACGGGAGTTAGTTAGCGGGATCAAAGAAATGAAGAGGGCAATTCAGGAGGGAGACAAGTGGGTCGGCGGAGTCCAGGTTGAAGCTGAGAAATTCATTGAGGACCTTGTCTCTTTCTTTTAGCATGCCTCTAGCATCCTCTCTCGTATGGAAAACATTGAATAGGCATGGAGTGATACTCATATTTTTCAGGACAAGACTATTCCACGCCTAGCTACTCTGATGCATATGCCAGTGCAGGCTTTGATTAAGGGAGGGGTAATTCAGGCTGGAGATAGGTATGATTTTCCCGGCTGGTATTCCACAGCATTCACCCGCCGAGGTTTCTTTGACATGGCAAGGGCTGAGTTAGTCAAGGTCGGGAAGGCCATGGGGAACATCCGAGAAGGTATCTTCAACACGCTCGAGGCATTGTTCACAAAACGGTTAGCTCTTGAGGAGGTGACAGTGGATGGCTTGAAGGGCAGACTGCACCCATTCTTCTCCGAAGTAAGAACGTTTGCTCAAGATGACTTTGAGAACGTGTCCACTTTCTCCACCATTATTCAAAGCACTCAGGAATCCATCGAGGCCTGGAGAAAATCTTGTATTCGGCAGGAGCAAACAATCGCCATCCTCGAGTTTTAGCTTAATCTCACTCCAGCCATTTCAGAACAGGAAGTTGATGCAGTGCTGGCCCGGTTTGTTGTTTTCGCGGTCAGAGAGAAGAACAATGGGAACACGATCTTGGACGAGAATCTTCTAGAAGGGTAGTGGGCATTAATTGCCCATAGTGGTCAAAGGAGGAATCTGTCATTTTGTGCTCATTAATTGCACCACTCCACCTTCTGGCGGTTACTAGGGCAAAATCTAGTCTAGGGCTGATGTGGCTCAATCTGAGCCGTCCATTGTAATTCAATCTGGACCGTCCATTGAGATTGGCCAGCTATATAAGGGGCACTCCCCTTCATTTGCACATTCATTACAGATTAGACATTAGAGATCAGAGACTATAGCGAAGAGGCTAGTTGAGATAGCTTAGCATAGTTTGTTAGCATAGTTTGGAGAAGAAGGAAAGTTTTTCCTTTGAAAACTTTGTAAGAAATTGTTGTGAACACTCTCTCAATAAAAAGAGTTTTCATTGATGATGATTTCGTCTTTTGTTGTGAGTAGCTAGCGAGGTTTCTTCGTCCTACTTCAAGTAGGATTTTTTAAAGTAAAGTAAATAGATTTTGTTTCATGCAAGTAGATGATAGTAGTGGAATGTGGTGTTTAATCTAAGCAACTTTGTCTAAATCCATACCACTAGCAAGCTTATTGACGATAGGTTTGCCCTGCGTGGTCAACTGGAACCCTTCGCACTTAACTTCAATTATGATTGGCATGTTAGTATGCATCGTTGTGATGGTACTTACATGTTGAATTGTAATCTGAATATCCTCAACTACCCCCTTTGAAGATTGCACTGACTTTGTGGAGGTTGTCCGACGCGAGGCAAAGCAAGGTCCGGTTGAAGTTTGCTGAAGTTGAGCTCCATATCCCGCACTTAGGATAGAATTTAGACTTTCTAAAACCCTACACTCATTTAAGTTCAGTACAATTTTTGGTTAGTATTAGGAACCTTGCACGTACCTGATAAATCATTCGAACCATGAAAATCCCCTTTCCCTTTAATTCGTTGTTTGTTGTTGACTGTTGAACAATTGCGTAAGTCCCCTCGTGATACCAGCAAAATCACAATGAACCAATTGAGGCTATCCATTGCATAGAAGGAACCTTGGAGTTGAATGCATGAACTCTCTCGCAATCTTATCATGTTGAATTCTTTGATCAAGAGAGAATAGAGAGGCCTTTGGACACTTTATTCTGCTGTTTGGTGTAAGTTACAAAAAACACATCAACACGCCCTTGCAGGCCAAGGGCGCCCTTGCATTGGAGGGCTTTAAATCAACTTTCAGACGTTGCACATACAATTATTCTTTGCGGAATACTTCCAGCTACGCGATGGATCTAGCATCTAGTCGATGGGGGTCATCATTCACCGGCAGCAGCAGATTGAAGCACAGAGAGGCAAATCAAGAAAATGGCTGTCTGGTGTAATATGCACCCTTTTGGGAAAAGACGCCCTAGTTTTTGAGGCATCAGACTTAGTTTTTACCTCTCGCAGCTCCCAACAACATGTCATCAGACTTGTTCCAGCTATGTAGTGGATGTGTCAGCACAACTCTAGGATCAACTAGGCATCTGGAAATCAGAGTTCAACAGAGGCTGTAGTGACGTTTTCAAGCAGCTACAAAGTAGGAGCTTAGCTAAAAATATCAAGTTTTGAAGGAAGGCGCCTAGAAAGTCAAAGTTTGACTTTTTGGAACTGGAGTGCATATTCTAGCCACCCTAGAAAGGTGGAAGTCAGTTAATTGAATTAAATAATATTAAATCTTTAGTTTTGAGCGTCAGTTTTTGCTTGCAAAGGCGTATTTCTTTATTATTTTAAAGTGGTGCCTATTTAAAGACTTAGTGTCAGTTTCTGTTAACAAAGTGCGGTCCAATGAGATAATTGCATCCTAAATATAGGGTTTTTGCCTGCATGTGATGCCTAAACCGTCAATAATTCTTTAAATATGCATTTAGGCGTCCATTATTCTCACAACAGGTTGAGTGCAAACACATATTTCTTCGTGCAAGCAAAGATTTGAAGGCACCACACATGTTATTTTTCAGAGTTCTTTGCAGATACAGGTCTAGATTATTTAGCAGACTTCATTCAAGGATAGGAAGAGGCAGATTATAACTTCTATTTTCTCTCTCTTATTTCTTCTATCCTTGTCTTAGGTTTTCTTTTGCATGTCCAAGTATACAATAGTATTTCACAGTTCTGATCATCTGGGTGTGTTGTGTACAACATTCTCTACAAAACCCATGTGTTAAATTTTTTTAGGAAAAATTGCCTCATAGCTTCACTTTTTGAAGCTTTGCTTTTTTCTGGAAATTCTTTTGCATGGTGGAGAAAAAGTCAATATCTTGAAAAACAAACGAGCTACGTTGGCTTAGAATCATCTTCTGCACAAAACCCATATTCCAGAATTTTTCGGTGAAAATTGCCCCTGAAGCTCCTATTGCCCCCTGTTGTTTTTTTTCGAAAAGTCTTTGCATGTCAAGCTAAACGACGTTTTTTCAAATTTTTGATGTTCTTGATTTTCTTAGTATCATTTTCTGCACAAAACCCACATCTCGGAATTTTTTGTTAAAATTGCCCTTCGACAGGGTATTTTTAGCCTCATCAGGAGCGATTTTACTTTTTAACTTTCCGGAGAAAGTTGTCAGAACATAGCCGTGTTTACAGTCAACAGGCGAGTTTTTCAAAATGTAGGTTCACACAGACTGAATTCAAGACCAAATCGTTCTTAATTCATGATTTCATCAGAACGACTGACACAAACTTGCATTAGGTGGATCCATAAGTTGACTTGACTGTTTTATAAATGAACTAGATCACACTTCAAAACATTGAGGAATTCGGGTTGCTAGAGGCGGCTTCACTTCCCATCACAGTACAGTGTATAGAATTTGTATTACAGTGTATAGAATTCGTATTGTCTTGTGTAAAGCATTACAATTCTACTACTCGAGAAATCCAATCAGTAGATGAATGGGTGATTTGTAGTATCAAGCCCAGGGACATTGAGAAGTGCTTCGGTATTCCTCAAAATCCAAATAGTTTGGTCATTACCATGGATCAGTGTGAGAAGGAATTCAATGCTGATAAGGACAAATGTCAGAGTAAAATGGAAGAGAGGTGGCTAAAACAAAAGAAAGTTAACTTGCCAAAGAATGTGGGTCGCAGAGAGTTCAAAGATGAGTACGCAATTTTGATTACCCTTCTTAATCGTGTTTCTGGTCATGCACATGCCAATAAATTCTAGCCTTGGATGTATTACATCATGGCTCAGATCATTTACAGAACAAAGCATTACGACTGGGCCTCTTTGGTTAACGACCTTCTCCACAGTCAGATGACCGACTTCTTGGTTGCTCATGAGTTTCACATGTGTTCGTACCTTGTGTATCTGATTGCCTTCCAGGGCCAGTTTAGAGGGTTGAACACTATGGGTATTCTCAGTGTACAAAAAGTTCATCAATATTACGAACAACTTGAGTTCACACGGTCCGAGCGACACAACAAGCGTGTGCAGGAAGCATTTTTGATGTACACAGTGAGAAACTTGGATTGGGAGTTACATGTATGTATCTTAGCAGAAGCCAAAGCAACAATGGTAGAATGGGCGGATTGGTTATTCAGTTCCCTACCTATATCTACATTCGCGTCTATGGATATGCAGGTCATCCAACCATGGTACCCCATTATCCTTCGGACAGGGTGGTTTTCATGGAGTTTCTACGACAGTTGTACGATGTTCACTCACATCTACACAACAAACGCAAGTCAGCTGCCAATTTTCCATTACAGATGGGCATTTACAAGTGCAAGACAACAGTTGACACCAAGGCTATGGGCCATGAGTCAGTGTAATGTCCCCTTCTCATCAGTGATCAGCTCAGTTGCTCATCAGCCTATTTTGGAGACCCGTAGGCTCGTTGAGGTGAATTTATGGTTTCCTTGCTTGGAGGTTTTGAGGCATTTCTAGGTGTTTACTATTTATAGTAAATACTATTTCTGGTAGTGAGTAGTTGTCAGTTCTCCAGTTCTTCATTTCCAGTTGGAGCAGTTGTTTGGTTTGGTGTTTTGGCTTTTCTAAAGCATTATTTGGTGAATTTTTGAAATAAAGGCATTAATGTTATATTTTTCAGTTGACCCCTTGGCCTAGTGAAATAACTTCAAGTTGTGTTTAAAAGGTGGACATGAAGGGGGATGCCTTCATAAAAGGAGAAATTAAATATTTATTAAAATATATTCTTGCCTTGAAGTTGGATGCCACCCTTGAGGAGTTTTTAACTTTTTGAAATTTGAAAAGTTCAAATGTGGCTTTTGGCGTACCTTGAGCGGAATTTGAAGGGTCATCTCTTTTTCTTTAAAAGAGAAGTTTTGCTCCAGCTTTTGGTATCCATGAACTTATGCTAATGTTATGCTGTCGAAATGACAACTTGGTTTTTACTTCGAGGGATGCTGACCTCCTAATTTCAATCCAATTTCGTGTTTGAAAGATAACACGTAGTTGGTTTTTATTGTTGCTTCTCATCCAGACTAACAGATTGAGCCTCACAATTGAAGTTTTTGATGATATTTCCAGTTTTGGAGTTGCTGTTATAGACATGGCTGAAAGTCGTTTTCACTTGCAGCTCTTATGGTGATTTTTATTTGCTGATGGGTATTTGATCAAATGAATTCTATGCTTGTGGCGACTCCTCTCAAAAGTTTGCAGATTTAATTTTGAAGTTGCTGATTTTTTATGTCAAAATTGTTGATGTTCTTGCAGCGTCGGGCTGCATCTTCCAGACCCGCGTATGGAGATAATTCAAATGGAGCCTCAACGGCTATTTGAATTATATTTACTCTTTCTCCTGACTGACTTGAAGCAAGTGAAGAGACACGTCTTTTGTTAATATTAATTATTGAAGAGTTTGTGATGAGGCTGACCTCTTCTCTTTGGGCGCGATTTTCTATAAGGATGCGAATTCTTGAAGTGACATGCTTATCTCTTGTGGCCGACTTGTTTCATGAAGGGTCACGTCCCTCTCTCTACATTGTATAAATATCCATTCATGTCTCATTGTTTAGTATTCGATTATTTCATATTCTTCATAAGTCGTCACATATTCATAGAGTAAATTCTGTAGAGGAGCAAGTTGAGAATTTGTGTAAGGTTGAGTCTCATTGCTGTGTATCTACATCAGTTTGTAGTGTCTCTTGTTGGCATTCATATTGGCCTTTGTAAAAGGAGATTCTTGTATTTACATATCAATATATAAGTGATATATTGTTGCTGGGTTTTTCTCCCTCGAGAGGAGGGTTTTCCTAGGGTATCTGCTGTGTTATTGTGTCTGTTTTTGAATTAATTTTCAGTGCATTCAATCTGATCATAAAATTAACAAAAATCACCCCTCAAGGAGGGATGTACCTCTCTTTAATGGCCTTGGGATTTGTTCCAAATTAAATAGGATGATTTGATGCTGTTTCTTGGTTGCAAAGCTGGCGCCATCCTTCTAGAGAGCTGTTGCATTTCGTTTCAGCCAATTCAGAGGCATTTCGGTGAAGTTATGAGCATTTATGTGAGTTTACAGTTTGCTGTAACAGAATTTCAGTTTGCAGATTTTATATCAGATTTGTTACAGTTTGATTTTTCAGCTCTTTCCTTAACAAGTTGGATAGATATCTAGTGTGGGATCATCCAGTTCTTATGTACTTTAAAGCTATTGTAATTCTCAAGTAATTTGCAGTTTTTTTTCTCATATTGTAAGACTGTAAACAGTAGTACTGTTCCAGTCCTTTATTGCTGCAATTATTTCCTTTAAATTTCACATTAAGCACCCCTGGATGGTTTACCGTCAGTATGGAGAATGAATGTTTAATCTTTCCTTGTACCCACTGCCAAGTGGTGAATTCCCACTCTTGAGTGGATGCCCGCTGTAGCGGATGAATTAGTTAGTTTTGAAAACTTTCATGGCTAGTTATCCACCTAAGTTTATTTCAGTTTGTAATAAGTACTTCGCCATATGCTATCACCTCGCCTTCCAAGGATCTTGGTGAGCATTCTTGGCGTTGAGTTTTATCTTTTCACTTACAGTTGTAATCAGTTTCAGTTATTGAGTTATTTAGATCCTAGGGATCCTCTGACCATATGCTCGCCCCTCCTCCTTTAGTGGTCTTAGGGCGCATTCCTAGTTAGAGTTACTATTCCGCATCGTTTTGGTTTTGGAGCTAACCTTAATGGGTGCGTGTTGCATTGTAATTGATATTAAAAATAAAATAAAAAATTGAGAGGGTATATTTCAGTTAGCAAGACTTAATCTTAAGTACCTTGTTGAGAGATGCTCATATGACCCTTCGGGTTATTACTAAGCACGCCTTGGAGGTCGCTCTTATCACAAGCCAACAATGGAGGACTACTAGGTCAACTGCGAGGACGAGTTCGAGGTGCGCAGGCGCAGCTACAACAGGTTCACCCTTTCACAAATTTCTGTTTTCACGTCAGAGGATGTGGGAGGGTTGTCAGATGATGATGGGGATGTACTTCCTCCATTTTTCAGAGAACAAGTTGATACACAGGCACTTCCAACCGTCGATTGGTTTGCCAAGAAGTTCGCATCTGTTAAGGAAGGTCCAACAAGGTTGTCAACAATAGTATACTCTACTTGGATAGCAAGAAGACGAGGAGGGCAACCATGCCAAATACAGGGCCGCCACCGGTGGATATTTCACTGCCTTCCACGTCAAAGACAAATCCCAAACAAAAGAAAAGGAGTAATCCTCCTAAAGGGAGCAAAGTGTTTGAGAATTCAAAGGGAGAAGCACCAGTTACTAATTCGGACCAGCAAGAACATGTGGAGGTTGCCACAAATACAGTTGAGAGTTTGTCAGAACCAGAGCTAGAGTCTCCCATGCCATCACCAACATCACATCAGTCTCCAATTCTAGTACACATTGACTTGGTGCTAGACTCGCTGCTGCGTAGTAGTGCTTCCACACATTCCCACTCATTAGGAGTTCCTATGACTAGCATCGATCCTTACAGTGAGATTAGTTGAGACTCGTCTTCGCTTGAGAATCAGCTGGGTAGGAAGAGGAGGCTACCGTCTTGCAAACTGGACTTCTCAAACTTTGATCATGTCCACCAGGACACGCTAGATAAAAGGATAAAGATGCAAGTCCACGTGGAAAGGAACACTGACAAGGAAATCATAATTGAGACCGGAGCATCACCGGAGGACAAGAAGTTGGACGAGGTAGAGGTTGAAGACTTAGACTTGATAAATGTCAACCTTGGTAGAAGCACATGCCAAGCAGACGTTGATTTCCTCCAGGTTGCAACGAAAAGCATAAAGGAGAGAGTTATAAAGGATGAAGATAAAGCAACCCTCAAGGCTGAAATCTAGCAACTTCGCCAGTATCCAACCTTATGCATAGCACTGAGAATGTCATCGCCTTGCTCCCACAGATGTTAGAGTTACCCGCAAAGCAAAATCAGCTGGTTGTTTATGGGAAGCGCCTGGAAGACTGGGAGGAGGAGTTCGTCACAAGGGGCCACTTCATACTTTTAGAATTGTACCAATTGAGGTACAACTCCCACGAATTTCGCACACAAATCCAGGATTCAGAGCGATATTTGGCGGTTGACAAACCACGGAATGAGATCATGATTCTGATATGAGGACGACATATGACTCGGTCAATGAAGAAGAAGATAAGGAAGCTAGTTTTACTTGGAGAACACAATTAATCTTCAAGGCAAAAAATACATGAAACAATTTCTTCAGAGTTGGCCGAAAGTAGAGAACAGGTGACTAGTGCTATCAAGTTCGTGAGAACTTTCATGTCATGAGTCCCATGCCAGTATTAGCGTGAGGATGGCAAGTACATCAAGCTCGTCGACGTATAGTCAGAGTTGTAGGTGCTCATTCATGGCATTTTCAGTGGTGATTCCGTTGGCTGTAGATTGGATCAACTTATAGTCATGTCAACATTATTTGATGAGGCGGTCAAAACTGGAGGAGAGTTGTAGAGTGAAATCATGGGCAATGAGGAGATGTTGCAAAGACATAGAGTGCTTCAGAAGAGTATCAGTGCCCCAGATGGTGATGCTGTCAACAACCTCGTGGAGGTGTTAATTGCCTGAGATCACGGCCAGTGAACTACAGATCAAAATGTCCCTCCTTTTCAGGATAGACATTAGACACAGTAGTTAACTTGATGCCTCTTTCTGAGTTAACTCGTTGATCCACATATCATGGCATGTCTATCTTGGAATCATCTTTGTACAGTTAGAGTTCTCATGTAGTTTTCAGTTTCCGTTAATTGATATTAGTTGTTAGTTAACTTGCATATTAATAAGGAGTTGCGTGTTGCAAACATCCATTTAGTTTAGTTTTGTTTCAATTAACTGATGGAAGTTTTCCAGTTAATTGTATAGTTGCATACATTTAGGTTTAGCAATAAATCTTGCATGCTTGCAAGACTCATGTTAACTCAAGGTGATTTTAGGGTTCCCTACACCTTTGAGGTCTATAAATAAGAGCATTCTTGCTCATTTGTAATGAACTTTTGCACGTGATAGCATACATGTTGAGCCCAATTTTCCTGTAGTATTGCTAGTTAGTATCTGTTCAAGAACTTTTATTGTGATAATAAATTGCTGAGTTGCCTTGCCGTGCAATGCTAGTATTCTGTATCTGTTCACTTAGTTAAATGTAATTGCTGGTTTGATTGTTCATTGTGTGCTTGTCTCGTTTATACAATTTGCTGTTCCAGTTATTATTCTTGTTGTGATTAATAAGCATTGTTTTATATCTACACCTCGGATAGGAGTCCCTCCTCCTTGGGAATTTAGAAGTAAATGTTACATCCCGATTTTATAGCTACTATTGCATAGGGCAATTGAATGTAATGTTTGAATCTTTATGATGAATAAAACATGTTTGATCGTGTTATTAAATGAATGTGTCCTATTTGAATGATGGTTTCATTTGATTGTTACTTCTAATGATTTAATTCTTAATTAAATGTAGCATATAAGTTATGGATAATGTTATTCTAACTTGTGAGATGTTTTTACCTTGTTATGAGCATATGACTGCCGGTGTCATGTCATGATGTCATGTCCCCGTTTTAGCTGACACTGTTTGTCGAGGAGTTAGCCTATAATTTCGATCCTCGTAGGCTGACAGGGTGTGCAGAGGATCATCGGAGGCAGTTACCCAGTGTTTGGTAGCTCCAGTTTGCAGTTGTGTCAGGTTGGGCCTTCGCAGAATCTTCCAGAGAGCTTTTTCAGAGAACTTTCTATTTTTAGAAAGTTAGGTCAGGCGGAAGCTGCTATTTCGGGCAGGGCACCTGGTGCAATTATTCAGTTCAGTTTCGACCCAGTTCAGCAGTTGTTTGATTTGATGGAGAAATAAGGGGTATTTGATGAGTTATTAAATATTTAATAATTTGACTTTATAATAAAGTCACTTTATTGAAATATTTAAATATTTAATTATTTGGCTTAAAATTATAAAGTATTTATTATACTTTATAATATATTATTAAAATGTGACTTAATGAGTATTTAATATTCATTAAAAGTGGGACGCCAATAATTAATCATTTCTCCTAAGTCAAAAGGTGAAAATTAAATCATTTATTTAAATGATTATTTTAAAGGAGATTTAGGTCGAACTTTTCAAAGAAGAATATATGTTTCTTCTCAAGGCAAAATCGAACTATGCTGATTATTATTCAATTTTGTCTTCTTGCATCTGAGCTTTGGAGTTTGCAAACCCTAGGGTTTCTGGCAGACGATCGTTTCTGAAGAACGGAAACTCTTCAGAGATTAGGCAGACTGAGGCTGTGCAATACCAGCTGAAGCTTGCACTGGGTGATTTCATACAGAGGTCACAGATTGGGCATAATCATTTATTCAGACAGAGATTCACAGTGATTTCCATCAGACAGTCAAGGCGACTCAAGCAAGGATCATTTGTCATTGTTTTGGCACAAATCCCAAGGTGCCGTACTATTTCTGTACTTGCTGTACCAGGCCGTACCAGTCAGCAAAGGGGCCGTACTTTTCATTGTATCTGGGAAAACGTCTTTTTACTTTCACAGTCTGGAGTTGTATCTAGGGCGATTTGGATTGCAGAAGAGTTTGCACCTTTCTGAGAGCTTGGAGAACCCTTCATTAATTCTGGCCGTACTTTCTCTCTCCTGCTGCAGCCGCCATTTCTAAAATACCAGGTTTTTAAATAAATTCTTCAGTATTGCTTTCCTTGTTCAGATTTTTACATTGTAAAAGCTCAAATAAGTCAATATATTGGTACGCCTATGTTTCTTGAGCAATATCTGGGACATTCAATACATTTACGAATTTTTATGAATTTATTGAGCATTTCTAGAGAAATCGCAATTTTCCTTTTTGCCTGTAAAAAACTTCAAAAACACAAAAAAATCGAAAACTTGCAAAAACCTTCAAAAATCAATTAGGGTTTGAATCAGAGAACCACCAGGGTTCTGACACATGATGTGCAGGTATGAATACTGTTCCTCCGGACAAAGGAGAGACATCATTCGGGGAGGAACTTGGTCGGGTAAACAGTAACGATTACCAAATTGAGCATACACACACGTCAGTATAGGCTCTAAGAGAACAAGTCAGTTATTTTGGTCTAGATAAGTCATCCTTAGGCTTGGAGTTATGTTTACATCTTTATGCTTTGAAAAGTGATGATTACTTATTTATCTGACTTACTGTGCTTTGACCTTGATATGGAAAACATGAATGGATATATGTAAAAAGGTCAAGTGAGTATGTGTATATATGTACATGTATCCATGTCAATACATATGTATGCTCGGCAGATGGATGTGCCCATACGTACGTGTCGACATGGTATACGTACATTTACGTGTACACTACGTATTGTGATATACGTATATATACATACCCACGTTATCTATTGCCTATGAATAGTGATATAAATTATATTATTTAATATTGCCTAGGAATTTACATATACAAATACTAACACGTATACGTATATTTAATAATTATACACATATACGTGTAAATATTTAGATATGTAAATAATATCTATATATATATTTAATAATATATAAATATATATTTATATTGTAGTTTTACTTGGAAATATATCTATGTAAAGTCATAAATATATTTAAATATACAAACGCATATATATATTTAGGTAAATAAATCTACAATAAAGATATATAAAAATATATATTTATAAATATATATATTAGGTTATATAAATATATGAATCTTGTATTACCTTGAGTAACTTGGGAAATCAATTTATCTATTGATTAGTTAAAGTCTTTATTAAAGACTTTAATTTGAACTATGGAAAAAAATAGAATAAATCAATTAAGAAATATCGAATCTTGGCTGTTAAAGGCAATATTATTGGGAGCCTTAAATCATTTAAAATGAAACGCCATATCCTGTGAAAAAAACATTTCGAATGGAAATATTAAAGATTATTGAATCGCCCTCCTTATAAAACAATGACAAATATTTCATTTGTGATTTTACTAACATTTAAAAAGAAGAAAATACGTTTTCTTCTACTGAGTTCATAAATCGCGTGAGAAATTGCGCGCGCTTGGAGAAAAACGCGTCTGAAGCGCGCAGGTGGAGAATAGGTCAAATGAACGATGTTAATGCTGATCTTAGGGCCATGAAATGGCGACGTGGGAACATTTGAGACTTGACCTCTTCCCTGGAATGAAATTTTCAAAACATTTATATCAAATTAACCTAAAATCTGGAGAACGCCTAGAGCTGTCAAAATCCGCCATGAGAGTTGATTTATTCTTCTTTTGCTGGCTTAAAAGGGAGTCGAATCACCTCCAATTTGATGATTAACAGTTTAAGAATCCGCCAAGTGTCTTTTTGAGTAATTCTGAGCACTTAGATGTCAATCCACATGTGTCATGTCCCCTTCCAGTTGACATCTCTCAGAGCTTATGATTAGCCTATTATGCGACCCTCGTAGGCTGATAGGATGGATAGAGGGTCTTGTTGGAGCTTGACTTGGCTTCGGTTGTCAGAGTTTTACCAGTTGGCTTTCGTTCGGGCTCATTCGGACACCATTTGCCTGAATTGCTATTTTTAGCAGTATTTGGCACTCAGCGAGGCACCCCTGCTATTTTTAGCAGTATGGTTTGGTCACGTGCAGAATCACTCACTTATTTGCCAGCTTCAGACGGTTCGTGAATCGGACATATTTTGAGGGAGATATTAATATTTAATTGATTTAATTAAATATTAATTATTCGGAGCTTATATTATAAAGTTATAATATTTTAATTATTATAACTTAAGTGATTTGCTGAAGGGGTCGACCATCATTGAAGGGGCCATTTTTAATTATA
Organism: Sequoia sempervirens; assembly: GCA_007258455.2. Taxonomy (NCBI): domain Eukaryota; kingdom Viridiplantae; phylum Streptophyta; class Pinopsida; order Cupressales; family Cupressaceae; genus Sequoia; species Sequoia sempervirens. Next base: position 13,901 of record VDFB02372855.1, on the reverse strand, counting down.
ATTTATAATGAAAAATGTGATTGAAAACTATTGAAATATTAAAAAAGAAAAGTTCGAAATTATTTTAATGATACCTAATTGAGAAAAGTCGAGCTTTTGAGGAATATAAGGGTTTTTCATTGGAATTCGAGCCATTATGATTGAAGTCGAATTTTTGCTGAGTCTTTCTTCTGAGAACAGAACCAAGGGTTCCAGTTTTCAACTTGCATTGGAGAACGTGCAATCTTCAGTGTGTGCAGTTCAGAGGCTGTGAAATATCAGCTGATCTATTGCCAGTCAGAGAGATAGCTTTATTCAGAAGTTATCACAGAGCATCACAGGCAAAATATATTCAGGGTTTTTTTTTCAGTGTATTCATCCGGAGGAGTTTCTTATTTACAAGCGCCCAATTTCCTGAGATCTGGAGACATTAATAAGGGCCGTACTTTTTAGTTATTTGCGGCTGTACAAAAGCCGTACTATTTCTGTTGTAGGCCATACCTTCACTAAAAGGGCCGTACTTTCCTGTCTGAGCAAATCGCCTTCCTTTCTCATAGTCTGACTTCACAACTGGGGGCGCTTATACATCTGGCATCATTTCCTATTTTCTGGTGCAGGGAAAAGAAGGATTCTAGATTGGCCGTACCATTCATGGCTTTTCACAGGAGGCTGCAAATCAGGTTTTAATCTGATAATTTTTGTCTTATCTTGCCTGATGTCAGATATTTATCATTGTAATAGCCTTAGAAAAATAATACAATCATTAGCAGTGGTTTTCTGAGTCCTTTAATGTTAAATCTGGACTTATTGCATTTATTAGAGATTTTACATCATTTTCTTTAAAAATCGCAACCTTCTTTATTCATGCAAAAAAACTCAAAAAAACCAAAAATACACAAAACAATCAAAAACACAGTTTCAGAAGTTAGCGGAAACAGGGGTTTCTACAGTGGTATCAGAGCTAAATCCTGCCATCCTGAGGGTTTAGCAATCTTATGCAGCCACAAGAGTTTGACCACACAGGTATTATACTCACAGGAGAGCCTTGATTGACAAGCAAAGGGTTTGAACGGCAGTGGGAAACATGGCTGATAGAACGATATTCCTAGAACGGATATTCCTCAAAAACCCTAGGGATCGACGATGCAGGTTCTACACGCCTCAGAGATTGACGAGCGGTCAACACAGCTAATGTGCTGCCACAGCAGTTGACAGTGGCACCAGAGGTTAGCGCGAGGAGACCGGCCACCACATCGCGACGAGGACAGAGTGATGCAGATCGAGAGCACCTAGGACTGCTTCACGGACGGCAGACCCCACTAGGCCTACTTTTGTGAGACAGGAGGCCGATGAGGCTATGGCAGGTGAGGAGCATGAGGAGTTGTTCGCAGATACACTTATGGCAGCGAACGAGGAGTGGGAGTTAGTACCACGGATGTCAGAGAGGATTACCTGATAGATTCATTACACGAGAGAGAACATCACAGAGGTCGATAGGATTGGAGACCTAGATACCAGAATAATGATCTGAAGCATGCTACCAACAGACTCACTCTAGCGATGTTCGACGGTAGTGGCAAGGTTACAGCTCAGGCTTGGATCAGTAAGCTAGACACTTTCCTCACATTGCGTCCGATGGCTGAGAGGGATGCTATCAGATATGCGACATTGCATCTTGAGGGGGTAGCTTACGACTGGTGGCACCACGGGATGGTGACACTCCAGCATGATCGGATCACCTCATATAAGGAGTTTGTTGACAGGTTGGTGGAACGATTTGACAGGAAGATCCAAAATCCTATTTCAGAGATTTTGCTCAGTTGTGACAGAGTGGCAGTTTGGAGTCTTACATTGGTGACTTCCAGAGATTGTCGGTTATGGTTCCTAATATTTCAGAGAGGCGACTTGTAGTGCTTTTCATGGAGGGACTGACAGAACCATTGAGAGGTTGGATTAAAGCCTTTGATCCTCCTTCGTTATAGGAAGCCATGAAGAAGGCGCGTAGCATGGAGTTGGCAGCACCATCCAGCAGATTTAACTCCAGAAACACTTCTTCATTTAGGGATAATAAGGGCTTCAATAAAAACAAAGAGAAATCAGATTTTAAGAATGATTCAAAGGGCAAATCAGCAGCACCACCTTTGGATCGAGAGGCTCTTAATGATCTACGCAGGAAGAAGCTTTGCTTCTACTGCAAAGGTCCCTATGATGCCAACCATGATTGTCCTTTGCTGCCTAAGGGCAAGGCCAATCGAGTGATGTGGGCTTATTACGAGGAGTCGGAATCTGAGAATTCCGAACAGCAGGAGAGTTTTGAGTAGTCAGAGTCAGAGGCTCTAGAGCCTAGGGCAGAGGCAGAGTCAGAGCTTCAGATTCAGGAGGCACGACTATCTAGCATTCAGCAGGAGGGTTCATTCAGACTTCGTGGAGTTTTGGCAGGACAAAGGGTCATTACCCTTCTTGATACAGGAGCCACCCACAATTTTATCGATGCTAGATTTGTGGAGAAGCGCGGACTCATAACTGAGGAGTTCGAAGGCATTAGGGTTAAGGTGGCCGACGGTTACACTCTCAGGTGTGAACGTATGATTAAGGATCTCCCCTTGCGCTTGAATAACTATGAATTCAAGGCTGATTATTATGTGGTGAACATGGGGGATATCGATTTAGTCTTGGGCATGAAGTGGCTTCATTCACTTGAGGAAGTCACTCTTTGTCTCAAGGACATGGAGATTCGTTTTGATGTGGATGGGAAGACACATATCCTGAAAGCAATTCGGGACAGCAATATCAAAACTATTTCCTTTCGTCGGATGGAGAGACTCATGCGACACGACATGGTAGAGTGGCCTGCCGAGTGCACATTGGCACCTATACAGGAGGGACAGCATAAGACTGAGTATCATCCTGACATTCAGCAGTTGAGAGTCAAGCATGAGAAGGTATTCAGTGATATTCCACCAGGGAGACCTCCAGACAGGGGCATTGAGCACATTATAGAGCTTGAGGAGGGCGCTAAGCCCGTCATGATTACTCCTTACAGGCATCCTAAGAGGTTGAAGGATGAGATAGAGAAAACTATCAAGGAGCTGCTTGCTATGGGTCACATTCGACCTAGTAAATCACCATTCGCTTCTTCAGTTGTTTTAGTGAAGAAGGACGGTACCCACGCATGTGCATAGATTACAGAGTCCTGAATAAGAGGACTATCAAAAACAGGTACCCAATACCTCGTATAGATGAGCCCAGCAGCGCTACTACCTAAGATAGATTTTGAGACGATATCACCGCATCGTGAAATTGCGGAGCGGTGATGTTGAGGTAACGGGTGATTTCGCTGTCAGGATACCTCTCGAGTTTGTGGTGATGCCATTTGGGCTCACCAACGCGCCAGTGACATTTCAGTCCACCATGAACAGAGTCTTCCATTCACTGCTGAGGAGATTTGTACTTGTCTTCTTCGATGACATTCTTATTTACAGCAAGACTTGGCAGGAGCATTTGGCTCATCTGGAGACCGTGCTCAATATTTTTGAGAGGGAGTCCTTGTACGCCAAGGAGTCCAAATGTGATTTGGGGATGACCGAGTTGCTCTACTTAGGTCATATCATCAGTGCAGAGGGAGTGCGGATGGATCCTGAGAACCACGCTATTATAGACTGGCCTACTTCCGCAAACCTTACACAGCTGCGAGGATTTCTTGGTTTGTGTGGGTTTTATCGCAGATTCGTGAATGGTTATTCACGTCATGCAGCACCTATGACGGATTTGTTGAAAAAAGGTGCATTCTGTTGGACTCCTGAGGCACAGGAGTGTTTTGTGAGGTTCAAGGAGCTGATGACTATGTGTCCAGTGTTGGCACTACCAGATTTTACGAAGCCTTTTGAGCTTCAGTGTGATGCTTCTGGTAAGGGCATTGGAGCGGTGCTTATGCAGGACAAGCACCCTATTGTGTATGAGAGCCGTAAACTCAGAGGGCCAGAGAGGCTCTACAGTATTTATGATAAGGAGATGCTAGCTATAATGCACGCCTTGGAAAAATTTAGACAGTATCTTGTGGGCAGTAAGTTTTGCATTAAAACTGACTACAATAGTTTGAGGCATTTCCTGGGGCAGCGAGATCTCAACGATCGTCAGCAGAAGTGGGTGAGCAAATTGCAAGCATATGACTTTGATATCTCTTATATCAAAGGCACCCAGAATGTAGTGGCTGATGCTCTCTCACGCCGGCCTGATTTGAGCTCTATGGTTCACATTACAGAGGATTGGAGGCATTTGATTGTGGCAGAATATGCCAAGGATACTTGGGCATCTAGTATTGTTGAGGGATCGATGATTGACACCAGATACATGCTTGTGAATGACTTGATCATTTACAAGAACAGGATTTATTTGATCCCAGGTTCAGAGATGAAGAACACTATCATGCGAGCCTTTCATGATGTACCTACAACAGGACATCCCGGGTACTTCAAAACGTACAGACAGATTCGGGAGAGATTTACATGGAAAGGACTTAAGGTAGATGTTCTTCAGTATGTGCGTGAGTGCCCTGTTTGTCAGCAGAACAAGCAGGAGAACACATACCCGGCAGGATTATTGCAGCCACTTCCGATTCCTGACGGGAAGTGGGAATGCCTGTCGATGGATTTCATTATGGGCTTGCCTAAAGCCCAAGGACGGGATTGCATATATGTAGTTGTGGATCGGCTGACGAAGTATGCCCACTTCTTTCCGATTACCACTACTTTACACAACTACACAGGTAGCAGATGTCTTCTTTCGTGAGGTATTCAGACTACATGGGTTGCCTCAGAGCATAGTGAGCGACATGGATAGTCGGTTCCTGAGTCACTTCTAGCAGGAGGTGTTCAGACTTTGTGGGACCGAAGCTACACCCAACACTGCTAATTACCCCAGAACGGCGCAGACGGAGATAGCAAATGTCAGGAATGGGTGAAGGTTAATTTCAGAACTACATTGCAAGCAAGGCGTCAGTCAAGTGATTTATTTGTGCGAAAGAGTTGCTACAACACTCCATTATCTTTGGACATGACCATCTGCATGTCCTCTTGTACCTGCTATGGCACAGCTTTCCTTGATTTGCTAATGGAGCGCATGGTTTGGCGCCTACCTGCCGCGGAGAGTCGCGACACTTATGAGTGGCTCTCATGAGAATATCGCTAAGGCACAAAAATCAGCGTATAAAGATAATGACTTAAGAGGACGTAGGAGGTCCCCTGAGGTGGGTGACATGGTTTATCTTATGTCGCTATCTCTACCGTCGCTCGCCTTAGGAAGAGTGGTTCGTGGCGGCGCTTTGCCACGCTTATTATGGTCCCTTTTAGGATCCCGGTACGGTTGGAGAGGGTGGGCTTCTACTTTTTGCGCCAGAGCAAGGTCCATTAATGTTTTTCACGTGTCACATCTCAAGAAGGCGTTGGGACACCGTGTGGTACCTTCGGCAGTTTTACCTCCCTTAGATGATGAGGGAAAGTTTATTCTAGTACCTGAGTCTATCCTGGAGTATAGAGAAAGACAGTTGCGTAGGAGGACTATCAGAATACGGTGAAATGGAGAGATTTGCCAATGGAGGATGCTAATGGTTGGCATATGCCTACAAAGATCTCCGATTTGAGATTGCTTTGAGGACAAGCAATTTCAAGAGGGGACCCGTCCCCTTCCGGGCTTGACACTGAGCTATGATTAGCCGCCATGCCACCCTCAGAGGTCAGATAGATGGATAGAGGGTCTGCCGAGCTGGCTTGGCTTCTGCTTGTCGAGTTCTTTACCAGCTTGGCTTTCATTCGGCTCATTCGGACACCGCTTTCCCAATCTGGCTTTCATGATGGCACTCACAGGCACCCCTCGCTATTTTAGGCAAGATGGTTTGTCAATGCATCACTCTATTTTCGGCCAAATGACTCTGCCTGCGGACCTGACATATTTTCTTCTTGAGGGAGTATATTAATATTTAATTGATTTAATTAAATATTAATTATTCTGTTTATATTATAAAGCTATAATATTTTAATTATTATAAATCCTTAAGTGACGGTTTGGCTGGGCTCAATTTCATCATTAGAAGGGCCATTTTAATTTATAACTATAATAAAAAATGTGGATTAAACTATTGAAATATTAAAAAAAAGAAAAGTTTGAAATTATTTTAATGATACCTAATTGAGAAAAAAGCTCTTTTGAGGAATATAAGGGTTTTTCATTGGAATTCGAGCCATTATGATTGAAGTCGAATTTTTGCTGAGTCTTTCTTCTGAGAACAGAGCCAAGGGTTCCAGTTTTCAACTTGCATTGGAGAACATGCAATCTTCAGTGTGTGCAGTTCAGAGGCTGTGAAATATTAGCCGATCTATTGCCAGTCAGAGAGATAGCTTTATTCAGAAGTTATCACAGAGCATCACAGGCAAAATATATTCAGGTTTTTTTTTAGTGTATTCATCCGGAGGAGTTTCTTATTTACAGGCACCCAATTTCCTAAGATCTGGAGACATTAATAAGGGCCGCACTTTTTAGTTATTTGCGGCTGTACAAAAGCCATACTATTTTTGTTGTAGGCCGTACCTTCACTAAAAGGGCTGTACTTTCCTGTCTGAGCAAATCGCCTTCCTTTCTCATAGTCTGACTTCACAACTGGGGGCGCTTATACATCTGGCATCATTTCCTATCTTCTGGCGCAGGGAAAAGAAGGATTCTAGATTGGCCGTACCATTCATGGCTTTTCACAGGAGGCTGCAAATCAGGTTTTAAGCTGATAATTTTTTTCTTATCTTGCCTGATGTCAGATATTTATCATTGTAATAGCCTTAGAAAAATAATACAATCATTAGCAGTGGTTTTCTGAGTCCTTTAATGTTAAATTTGGACTTATTGCATTTATTAGAGATTTTACATCATTTTCTTTAAAAATCGCAACCTTCTTTATTCATGCAAAAAAACTCAAAAAAACCAAAAATACACAAAACAATCAAAAACACACAGTTTCAGAAGTTAGCGGAAACAGGGGTTTCTACAACATGCCTTCATTGGTGGAATCCGTTGCATTTCGGGCCTATATATACACGCCCTTCTATTCATTGTGCACACACAGAGCAATCTAAGTTTAGTATTTTTATTCCATATCCATTTCATTGTATTGCTTGAGTTTTTTGTATTGCTGAGTTTGATAAATACAGTGAATTATTACCAGCATTTACCAGTCACAGTGAATTAAGTCATTTTGAGATCAGAGTGAGGTATTTGTATAGCTGAGTAGGAATTGAGTGGTGGAAACACGACTGAGAGAAGAGATATAGGTGCTCACTATAGAGTGAAATACTTTCATAAAAAGAAGCCATATTTAGTTGAAATTCTGGAAGCTTATTTGAAGGAGAATCTGGAAGAGCAAGTCTGGAAGGAGAAGCTTTAAAATCAGGTATGAATCTTCCTAGTATATAACTTTTATTAAAGTGTTGTTTCCTTTTTGCATCTTGTGATTGTTGCTTTCAATTAGCTCTAATAGGAAAGAACTAATTTGATGAATAATTAAAGCAATGCATTTAAGAAGAAAATGTGTAAAGGATTCAATGATTAGGGGGAATTGTGAAAAAGGGATTATTTGGGTAAAGAGCTTAAGGGATTAGATTATTTATCTTGCATTAAAAAGAAATAATGGAAAAAGATAAAAGGGAAGGATTTATTTGCATTTTGAATGGTTATTACATGTTGTGTATGATCTCTGTATATGGAGAATACGTAGATGTACTTATTATCTACTAGGATCGAAATGATGGCATAATCAAGTAAAGTCTTTTAGCTTAAGTTATTAGGATAACTGAGACAAGTTAAGTACTCCTAGGATAAAGAATTCCTAGTTAGGAGGATTGATACAAGACACTTGAATACTGTTTTCATTTCTAGTAGGTTTGTATGATTGTAGGATGTCTAGGATGACGGATTCACCCATTGAAGGACAAACCTATGCATAGAGTAAGGAAGCCTTAAGTCAAATCGGCCCTGAGTAGTGTTTATGATAGATGACCTTCATTCGAAGTACTGAATGAGAACACTTTGGCCAAAGTAGTGAAAGGTACGACATCCACATAGGTGTGAGATAGTTGAGACTACACTGTCAGTTCATTGTGATCCGGAAAGTACGATCGAGATTGTGAAACAGCAAGGTTCTAGTTGAGTAGGACACAACACTATGCTCAGTTGGTAATCATTAAAGGATACCCTACCAATCTCTTCTTCGAAGGGAGGGCCGTTCATTGCAAAATGATCGTGCGGGGGACCGCATTATAAGTTCGTGGTTGGCGGAAAAGCGCCCGAGTGATGTTTCTCCTCCACAAATACGGCCGATGTACTAAGATTTGAAAGGATCTAACTCGGACCTTCTTACTTATTTGTGCAAAAGCTACAATATGTATGTATTTGTATTACTTTTGAACTCTGAATTATATTTGCAATGAAAATGAAATTCATGTGGAAACATATTGTAACTTGTACGTGTTTATCAATAAAGAAAGGAAGAAATTTTATTGTATTATCTTTGTTACTTGTTACCCTTACATGTTGTAAGTGAGAATTGGAAAGTTTTTTTTTTACGCAAGGAACAGGTCGTTACAGTAAAGCTTATCGTGTAATGTTGTGATTAATAATCTTTGTTTCATATCTACACCTCGGATAGGAGTCCCTCCTCCTTGGGAATTTAGAGGCGGAGATTATTGTTTAAGTGTTGTTGCCAATAACCTTTCTTTCAGCCTATGCCTCGTGTAGGTGTCCTGCCTCCTTAGAAATGCTGACTTAAAGATTATCGTACACCATTCCCTGCTCCTAAGTCCTTGTGCTCTGTTTCTCTTGAGGAAATAGGATAGATTAAGGATTAAGTTAGTTGTAGTTAAGATCTACAAAACTAGAGGAAGACCTTAGTTGGAATCTAAGTTGCCAGTTCTGGTACGAGATCGAGCACGAGTATGGGATACGGGTACGCTGGTACGGCGATTTTTTTTTTCTTGAAATACGGTATGATGTTTGGGCTGTATATATATATAAAATTAAAAAATATACAAAATTGTAAATACATTTGATAGTATGACTATGAACTATGAGTCTATGATACTTCATCAATCATCAATCATCATTAAATCTAAAATCATTGATCAATGCTAGTGATAAACTACAAGCGTATAAGGATAAATCATAAATGCCAATTGATAGTTCAAAATTCCAATACATATGCCATACTCATATATTAATAATAAATATCATATATGTCTCTCTAGTCATGATTCAAATGGAGATCATTTACAATTATTCATCAATCGTCAAAAGGATCTAGATCGTCATCATTTGGTTCAACATCATTTGAACAACAAGCAAATGCATTGCCAGTGCCACTTGTAGTAGGTGCATCATGTGCACTTGCAGGAGTCTCAGCATCATCATCATCATCATCATCTATATTGTCTCTAGCAAGCTTTTTAATAGATGCATCCAAGTTGGCACACTCAGGGGCTATGTCCCAATTCTTCATTGAACCATCCTTGTACTCATCTTGCTTATATGATAGAAGACGCAAGTTGGAATGGACATAAACCAAGTGTTCTGCTTTTTTTGCAGCCAACCGGTTACGCTTCACTGAGTGGATATAGGAGTATGTACTCCAATTTCGTTCAGCCGAAGAAGAACTTGCAACCTATTGAAATTGGAGAGAAAACCAAAATAACCTAGAAATAAAAAATGCAAAATAAATTAAAGAATGGTAAGTAGTAGTACTAAACTTAAAGTCTACAATACAAATGTTAAATAAAAAAAATTAAAAAATATAAATTACTTGTGATAGAATCTTGATTGCAAGAGGTTGGAGGAACATAAAATCTTTCCCATGGAGGTACCACCATGTACAAGCATCTACTGTGTATTGGTCTTGAATAGCACAAAGACTATGATTCCGTCCTGAGATGAACAAGCCAAACTCTTTCCTAACATTTTCCACCACTTTTGGATCTACAAAGAGTCTTCTGAATGCTCGCTTGTACCCATTAGCAACTTCACTATCTCTATATGGTGGAGTTCTCCCTGGCAAAGCAAGTATCTGTGAACTATAGTATTTGGGAGATATGCATATGCAAGGAGATGCAATGTTGTGTTCATCTTGTCCCAACGGTGGTGAATGATTTTTTCAACTCTATGAAAAAATGTTTCTTGGGGGTCATTCTCTTTTTCTGCTATTATCACCTTTATTTTTTCTATCATGGAGTCAATACCATCATAGATTTCCCCCAAACATGGTCGATTTGTATCAGCAAGCCTGATCATACTCATGATAGGCTCGGTGAATCTCAAGACATAGGCCACACGATCCCACCAATTGTCATCTAGTATCAATGACTTGATCTTTTGAGTCCTCTCTGAACTTGATGTTTTCCAAATACTCCATTGGTTGCTAATAACCATGGCACCCAATGCCTCTCGCTCCTTCACAAGTCGTCTCAAAACGATTTTGTGTGATGCAAATCGGGTCTCGGCAACCTAGGATCATGTAAAACATAAGTTAATAATAATAACACATTAAAATATGAATCCATAAAATTAAAAAATAAATTATATAATTGATAATTAAATTAAATTTACCTTCAACAATTCCAATCTCGAGAAAGTCCTGAAGATGCTTTGTGACATATGGTGGTTTGTCACAAACATTTGGATCTCCTCAGCCTCTTGGTATATATCTTTCACCCATTCTATTTGAGTGCCAATTGCTTGCATCACCAAGTTAAGGGAGTGTACAGTGCATGGTGTCCAAAAAATGTGTTCATACCTTTGCTCAACCAAAATACCTGCAGCCCTGCAATTTTTTGCATTGTCTATAATGACTTGAACAACATTTTCCGGACCCACCATCTCTATGGACTCAATGAGGATTTTTGAAATGAATTCTGCATCCTTGATTTTCCCCTCACAATCAACTGCCTTCAAAAACATAGCCCCTTTTGGGGACATTGCAATAACATTTATCAAAGGTCGGTTTTTGCAATCCTTCCATCCATCAAAAACAATAGACATTCCTATTTCAACCCAAGAATCCCTAATTGGTTTGAGTGATGTCTCTACATGATTTTTTTCTTTTACTAATAAGGTGGTGCACACCTTTTCATACCCAGGACCTTTATAACCTGAAGGTGCAGTATTGATTGCCTCCACCATTTCACGCCAGTATGGTGATCTCACCAAGTTGAAAGGAAGACCATTGGCATAAATGCAACGTGCAATTTTTTCCTCTGCGATGTCTCTTGCTTCATTTTGAAATGCCCTATCCAATGGTCCTCTTTTGTGGGAAGAAATGGGGTCTTCTACTTGGACAAAGGGTGTCTCCAAGAAAGGATGTTGAGAGGCCACTACTGAATCTGCAGGCAAAGTCATTGATTTTTTCTTTGCTAAAGGATGGTTTCTTAATTTTGTTCTTTCAGCCATAGCATCAACTTCTTGTTTAGCAATGTATTTCATAATTTTATCCTTTGACAACCCCTGCTTAGTTGGCCCTCCACATACTCTAATCCCTTGCCCACCTTGTCCACAAAGGTGAGCTTTCACTCGACTATATGAGCTCTTAAATTGGATTTTACACTCATCACAAATCCAAACAAATGCTCCACCTCCTGGAAGTTGTTCAACCATCGTAGTATGATGCCATAAAGGAGATGTTGCATCAATTTTAAACTTTTGGTTTTTACTAGCAGTAACACCCACTGAACTTGAACTTGTAGCCATTTGAACTTTGATTTTGCTGTTATAAGAAATATAAAGTATTGAAACAAATTACAAAATGAACACCAAAACACATGGAAACAAATAGCAAATCTTATTTCTTCTTTTCTAAAAAAAATTTTGATTTTTTTTTTTTGAAAAATTTCTTCAAAAACTTGGAAAAATCTTCAAAAACTTGAAAGAATCCATCATAAACTTGAAAAAATGAGTTAAAATGCATACCTTAGGTGATTAGATCTCCTTTGTGCAAGCTATCCTCACTTTCTTTTGCACTTGATCAATCTCCTTCAAGAAATTAGCAACCTGCAAAATGAGAAAAATGGAGGGAAAAATGTGTTTGTGAGAGCAATGAAATTACAAAGGAGTGATAAAGTCATGTTATAAAGGCATTTTAGGTTTTTTTGGCACTTTAAGTGCTTTAAAAATTGATTTATTTGTTTTGTTTTCAGCGCCCAAACTTCGCAAGAGTGTTTGGGCACACGCGGGCACGACTGGGAGCACCCAGGCACCCCCGGGTTCTCTGTGGGTCCGCTCCAAGCAGACCCACAGAGAACCCGGGGGTGCCTGGGCGCTCCCAGCCGCTCCCCAACAAGGACCCGTTCCCAAACGCTCCAGGAGCGGGCACGCTGGGCAAAAATGAAGAACCCGGTAACATAGGTTGGAATGTATTGGTTTTCTTAACCTTGTGCCTCTTCCAGCTGAGTCAAAAAGATAGGATTTAGATTAATTTACTTTTTCACACATATCAACAAAAGAGGGGGCTTCCCCTCCTAATTTGAAGAGCAGTCACTATGCACTGTGCATAGTTGTCTGTTGCCAATACGCACTCTAGAGGTGCGTATTGTAATACCAACAGTCTGCAAGCTAAAACCAATAATATTCCAAGTAAGGTCAAAAATTTTTGGTAAGGGTTTTTACAACTTGAAAAGCAACTTGTTGTAATAGTGCAGATCCTTGGTAAGCATATTGACAAGAAGATCCGATAGAGTGAGTACAAGGAGTATCTCATTCATTGCAAGGGTAAGGGGCCAAAATAGTATTTGTGATTCATTGAAGCTAAGGTAAGTTGACTTGGGTGGCTGAAGCAATTTTCTATGAAAGCCATTTTGCGAGCATTGAGCTCACAGACTTTTCATGCAAAAGTCAAGAAATAGTTGGAGGAATAAAGTGCTAGTAGATGTGCATAGAAGGGAGAAGACTTACCTAAAGAGAGAGTTGGTTATGGCACACTTGAGGAAAGAGAGATTCCCTAAAGGAACATATTAGTTGAAACCAAGAATTTGTCTTGTGTAATTTTATGTGCAAATTTATGGAGAATCCATATGAAATTGGGTTGTTGGAAGGATTGGATATCTCACTGATATTCAATGTACTTGATCTATACTCATTTCCTAGGAGATTTTTGTAATGAAATAACTTGCACAATAGAAGAATATGATAGAAAATATGCTGGAAATATTGAATAATAACTGAGAATAACAAGCCACTTCGAGGGGGCAAACCTCCAAATATCTCCAATGAGAACACAATTCACAATATGATGATGAAATAAGACTCACAACCTCCTATATATATCTATTTATGCCTAGGATACCACCTAGGCCGACTTAGATAACCCTATATAAGCCCTAGGCCGACCTAATCAACTAAATAACAATACAATAATGATAATATGACTTAATTAGGAGTTAAGATAGCCACAAGCTGACTATTCATAACCTGATGTACTCTAATATTAAAGGAATAGCATGCCCCCCCTCTTTAGAATAGCATTGTCCTCAATGCTAGGCAATTTTGGAAGCTTTTGAATGAATTCCTCGTCCTCCCATGTGGCATCTTCAATTGGTAAATTCTCCCATTGGATGAGATACTGAATGTTTTGGTCCTTAGCTTCCTTGTGCGTTTCTGAAGAATACATTCTGGTTCCAATATGATTCTTCCTTCTTCATCAAGCTATAGTAATATTGTCTGAGTAGGGATATTATTCCCAATTACCTTCTTCAAACAAGAAACATGAAAAACTGGATGTATCTTTGTTGTTGATGGTAATTCAAGCTTGTAGGCAACACTACCTATCTTCTGCATGATTTGATATGGGCCATAATATTTTGGAGGCAACTTATTATTCTTTGATTGTTGCTTTAGTGACATTTGCT
>VDFB02372854.1:0-24910 GCA_007258455.2 Sequoia sempervirens | reverse complement strand
TTTTCCAGCTCGCTGATAGTCTCTTGAGGCAAGGGATTCGCAGCAGAAACCGAGGGATTAATGGATTGCAAGGGTTTCATTAGATCCTCCAAGCATTTCCTGAGATTCTCATTTTCCTTTTTCATCTCATGCTTAGTCTTTATTTCCTTCCTCAATCTACCCAAGATGACTGCACTAGAACCCTAATAATCCTCAATATCCTGCTCAACAGAAGTGGGCCCCAAATTGAAAGTTTGTACATTATAATCCTTTGCAGCCACCTCATCTCTATTCTTATCATGGGTAGGAGTTGCAATGTGGAAAAATTTGTTATGAGCTTCATCCCTCTCGATCCTTAAAATCACCCTAGCCTTCTTCTTACCTTTATACATTCCAATCTTGGCTAGCATCTCATTCCAGTTACATGAAGTATCCTCTACAACAACCTATTTTCTCCTTATCTCCTTATCCAGCCAATTAGGGACACTGTATTCCAATTGCACTTTACCCTGTTTCTCCTCTTCTTGTTGACCCTTAGGTGCTTCTTCACTCAAACCCTGCTTCTCAGGAGTCTCACCTATCTGGATCTCCTTCTCTTCAGCATGTTCTTCCTTATGCTCAGGTGATGGAATCTTTTCTGCCTCTTCTTCTCTCGAAAGTGATTTTATCTCTTTGATTCCCACAGGTGACTCCGCATATGCAACCAGGGGAGACTGCATTACTTTTTCAACTTCTGCTTCTACACTATAAATGTCACCCTCATGAAATTCCTCCCCTTTAGTATCTAGATGTTCTTTGGCTTCTTTGGATTCACCAAGTTTACTTTGAGCTTCATGGGTGGAAGGAACATCATCATGTTGCTCCTCATGAGAAACAACTGGAGGAAGGTCAGTTTTAGGCACACTATCCTTGGGAGAAGGAGTTCTAGACCTCCTTGTATATACTCGTGCCTTTTCATCTGAGCTTTCAACATTTACCACTGATGAGGTAACTTCTTCTCCTACCCTGGAACTTTCCTTCTATGACAGTCTAATGACTCTCCTTCTTTTGGGCACAGGGACATCAACCTTAGAACCTTTCATTTTAGTTTCTTTTTGTTCAAACCTCTTAGCCCTTGATCTCTTCTTAACTATTGGCTTTCTCTACTTTTCTATTTCCTGGACCTCCTCCTCTTGAACACCTTTTATCTTGATTTTGAAAGGAGAATCCAGCTTGCCTTTTCCCTTAAGATCTTGTTCAGTTGACTCTTCAAAAGTGGAGTGAGGATCCAAATCTCCCATCAGCTCATAGGTGTATTGTAAACCTTCATTCTCCAACTCCCACAGTGTATGCCTCAGCCACATTCTAGTGAATTTGGTGATTGGATCCATCAACTATTTTAGTTATGTCTTTTCTTCCTCTAACCAATCCACATCACCAATCGGCATGTCCTTTATTGCCTCATAAGCATGATCCTAAATCAAGTTTCCATCATCCTCAAGTTGATCTAGGACTGCCTTCACATTATATAGTCAAACTAATTCAACTGGAAATCAAGAAAACTTCTTCTTCCTGACTTCAAATTCATCACTACAATTAGCCCAATAGTCCTCCAAATCAACCTTATGGCTATACTCCCTACTGGCCTTCTTTTTAGCTTCACCTATGATATCAAATATGGACCTCTTGGAATGGAAAGATAAGCCAAGAGTACTCATCTCCTCCTCTGAAGCCTGGGTAGAAATAATGGAAGGACAAGCCTCTCCAATGCCAATCCTCAAGGGGAAGTCTCCACCAAAACCATTCTTATGCTTATGCCTCTTAACAATGGCGTCAAAGTCACATATCTGCCTAGTGACTTCCAGAAGTATGATATGATCAGTTGGATACCTTGGAAGTCTGTAAGGGGCCCTTTGGCAACCATCAATCTGGATGTATGAGAAAGTTGGGAATTGAATGAACAATGCCCCATATTTCTTGATTAACTCTTTGGCTTGGCCTGAAATCCTCACATGCTCTACTCCCTAAAGCAACCTAGTGATGTGCATGGTGAATGCATCATTCACCCTCCTGTAACTCGAGCTTCCTAAATGCAACTGAGGGTAAACCTCATAGATGATGTCCTTTCCAAAGGTGCCTTTGGTACTCAATCCCTTGTATGGATGAAACCTTGCAAGAGCATAGACCAAGTATGAGGTCATTGTGAAATTCTTAGTCTGCAACACATTGGACAACTACTCGTGAATCACTCTGCTTATGACACCTACCCAATGGTAGTCAGTCTTCTCCTGCTCCATCCTCATAATCACATGGCACATCCAATTTTCAAACATGCCAGCATTCTTTAATCCAACCACCCTGCTAAGAAGAGTGATGGCATCATAGTATTCTTTCTTGAATTTTGCCTGAATAGTTGTTTAGGAAACTTGGAATAATGAGACTTGGGCTTCTCCAGCCAGGAATTGATAAGCTATTGGGATTTCACAATTTGTTCATCATAGTAATCCTGAGCTGCCTTCATGTTAAATGCCACCACGTGAGATCTATCTGGCATATCAAAAGTCTGAGCAATGGAAGCAGGGTTCAAGTTTTCCACAATCCTCCCTTGAGGACCAATAATTCTCTGTGTATCACTATCATAGTGCTTGGCACACTCAAGGACTAGCTCGTAACACTGCACTGTGGAAGGGAAACTAGCCACATGTGCCAATCTTGACTCTAGCATCCTCTTAGCCACCAAAGGAAGATCCTCTGCTGCCATTCTACCTTTGAACTCCTCATAGTCCCAAAGGCCAACATTCGTATCTGTTACTTCTTACCAGACAAAAGTGATTTTACTCTCAGGAATTCTGCTCTTGATGTCCGTCTTAATCTTTTCTGCCTCAGACAATGAAGATCCATTCACCACCTTGCTAGACTTAGCCTGCACTTGACAAAGGAGACATAATAAAAACCATAGGATACCAATGTTAATTCATCAAGGGCATCATTAAAATGAAACTCATACAATCAAGGTGTTATTAAAACTCATATAAATGATCTTGATAAACTTTGGGTTTTAGGACCATCCGCGGAATCTGAGCCAGAGAGGAATTTCGGGAAATTTCAGACCAGATGAATTCTGGAAAAATAATTATGAAACACCTACTAACAATTAAATCTGATCATTATCAAACAATAAACCACATAGGAGATCATAAGATAGCATGAAATAGCCATAAAATGCATCATAAATCATTAGTAAATACAACTATTCCATATTTCCTTCATATTCCATTAGATTTCGGGAAAATCTACCAGACGGATTTCCGCAAAGGAGAGGGCATTTTGCAAATGCAAAAAAATAGGGAACCAAGGATTCTGGGAAAATCTGGTCCACACGGAAATCTATGGATAAGGTAAAACTCCGAAAGCATGCAAATTCTGGGAAATCGAAGGAGGTTGGGAAAATCCACCAGAGACAGATTTCCACGAAGGGGAAGATACTTCGTAAACTTTAGAAAATCTAGGTGACACAAGACTTCGGGAAAATCCAGAGTCAACGAAAACCTGCATAATACATGAAACTCCAAAAATGATAGCGGATTCCAGAAAAACGAAGGAGATCGAGAAAATCCACCAGAATCGGAAAATCCATCGAAGATGAAAAATCTCGGATTGAGGACGAAACCTGAACCACAACTCAAAATCACGAGTTTTCCTAGAACACCAGATTGATCATGAATTTCAAAGATTCAAGCTCAAGACAAGTTTGATACGGGCCCCCTATGGATTTTCTTAGCATTCTAGGCTAATTGGGAGGCGAACTAGGGTTAAATGGTGATTCCCTAAGTCTCAAACCCTATACATCCGCCATTAACACACATGCAAGCTCAGAATTTAAACAATTCAACTGCTAATTCTCGACTAGGGGAAAATCATGGCTCTCACACAAGATACATCAAAATGAAAATAAACAAAGGGCCTCAAAACTCACTTGGGAGATGACAAATAAAGCAATGTTGGGCAGCCCTAACCATGAAATGATCAAATACTCAAGAATTTGAACACCAATAAAACAAAAAATCCAAAGCTACACAAACATTCAACAATTAAAAGTAGGGCAATCGAATACATACCATTGATGAAGCAAGGGTTGATCTCAAAGTAGCAAATGCGAATCCAATGGCGCCCAGCAAAGAGCACAACGGAAATGCCCCAAAGAAATCACCAGCAAATCGAATAATTCAAACTCAACGCCTCAAATCAAATCAAACACTCACCAGAATTCACAAGCCTCTCAGCTCAATCGATGATAAACAATGAAGAATAATGACATAAAAGACCTCAAAGATCAATTAAATACATTGTTCAAAGCTTGTACGAAGACATTAATGCCGCTGACAAGACAGCTAGGAAAATTTGGGAACCCAACGATAGAACGAAATTCAAAAAAATCTGGCCCATGCAGAATTCCGCAAAGACTGAAAATCTCTGAACTAGAGTGCTCAACCGGAGTCCGAACAGGATCCAGGAAAATCCAACCGGGGTGGAAAGTCCTGAACCGGGGTGAAAACCTAAACTTAGCTCAAAACCAAATATTTTCAATGAATAACTTAAGGGGATCACTTAGGCAATCAAAATAAACATTTAAGCACATGCCAAAGTAAGACAAAACCCCAAAATGAAAGGGCCAAGACACCAAAACGAAAGCGAAAGAGGGTCCCTGCTTTCAGCGGGGCGTGTGTGCAAAAACTGCACAACAAACTGATTCTAACCAAGTTATCAAAATTGATGTGACACATCCTCCTATGCCACAACTAGATTTCATTAGTCAGAGTCATAAAACAATGACCATCAACACCTTTGAGCTGATAAACATTTCTATTTGTCCTTTTTCCAACAGCAATCACAGTTTCATACCCTTTTCTGATCTCAAATTCATCATCCTGAAACATAAGATTATATCCTTTTCTACACATCTATCCCACACTCAAAATATTATTCCTTAAACCCTTGACATAGTAAACATCATCAGTATTATGATTGCCATCAAAACTGATTGACCCTATTCCATAAATCTTAGCACTTGAATCATCTCCAAATTTAATAAGTCCTCCATCATATTTTTCAAGTTTAACAAACTTACTCTTTTCTCTGATCATATGATTTGAGCAACCATTTTCAATGGTCCAATAGTTCTTATCCTATCTAACATGAAAAATAAAATACCAAAGTACCTTCAACCTTAACCTTTGTCCCCTTTATCTCCAAAGCACTTTCCTTAACACATCATTCAAAGTTAGTAGAAACATATTCATCTTTTAAAGCCAAGAACAAGCATTCATTATCATCATAGTCTTCATAATTAGATTCATCATTAGAAATACCAACATCTTCTCTAACATAATATCTTTTCTTGATCATCCTACCTTTGTTTTTCTTATTCTTATTGTTCACACTTTTATTTGGACATCTTGAAGCATAGTGACCTATTTGTCCACAAATGAAACATTTGAAAGGTAATTTACCTTTGAACTTATCGGTCTCCTTTTTCATCCTTCTTACATAGTTAGCTTCCACATCATCAAGATCATCTCCATCTAAATCTTCAATCTTTTCTGATTTTCCAGCCTTGAAAGTTGTCTCCACTTTTGCACAATTGTTTGAACCAATTTTCTCATTTCAAATGCAATTAGTGTGCCAAACAACTGATCTATAGTGTAAGTATTAAAGTTTGTAACTTCCTTTGTCAGGAAAGCTCAGTGTGGAAATTCCTTCCAAATGAAAAATTCTCAAAAAAGAAGTGCAGAAAATTTCATTTAATTTGAGTTAAAGTCATTAAGATGCACAACAACAGAATAAAAGAATAGAAAATTTAACAGAGAATTGAACACTAGATTTACATGGGAAAAACATTATGGGAGAAAAACCCACACACCAAGTAAAGTCACTTTGTATTATAGTAAACAAATTACATACAGAGTTATAGACTCCACTCTCAGGTGTTAATTCAAAGTAGCATTACAATTCCCTAATCAACCTCATACGAAAATTTCGATTACAGTTGTCCACTCACATTGTTACAATGCTCATATAGCATACAATGTAAAACATTAATGAATCAATCCAATGATCCAACAATCCAAAAATAGATCGAACCCCTCACTCATTGCAGAGTGATACAATATATATTCGACATCTAGCCATGACAACTTTAGTTCCAGAAAATTAACTGTTTCAACTATCCACAAACTGTCACAAACATGTAACTACTACAGCCGCGTCAGGCCATCAAAAAGACTTCTTTCATGCTCTCTTCAATAACACAAAGTCCCTTTGGTGTTTGTTCATTCGCTAAACCAAACGTCAACAATCAACAACCAACCATTACTTTCCACCTCAGCATCAATCAGGTCCCACCAAGGCACCCCTTCGTTGAGTCAATGTTACATATCGACCATAAACGCTGAAGGTGCCAGAGAATTATATATTCACATGATGAATGGCACCATTCCAGGAAGCATCGTCAACATCCTAGTACACTAACTGCTGCACAGCATGACAACCCTTTATCTACAAAATTAGTGTTGTGCTCTTATATCCTCTGAGATTGATAAGCAGGGAGGTATTAACGTTCTTAGAGCCAGCGATTAGTTCAGTATCATGGTCCAGCACTCATAGGTGATGCTCACGAGGTGAAGGCGCACTCGTGAGGTCACCCATCCTAACGCTTAGCTTAAACCCCATTTTCGCACCTTCAGGCCAAGGAGTAGTATCACTAAGATGGGTGGACCTCCCAGAAGGCCTGCTTCATCTCTATGAGCATCACCCATGCATGAGTGGTAAGTGGGACCATTATCATGTGGGATACTTGTGTGAACCACCATCATGAAACATGGGTCAAATGAGCTGACCTTCAAAACCACGGTTGAATCCTAATAGCAATATCATAATTTGACATGCTGTGGAAAATACCTCCTACTTATCAATTGGTGAAATAAAGGGGCTCTATAATGAATTGTTCATAAGGCACAACACTTGCTAAAGGTTTTTCAAATGGGGTTGCAAGCTAAGTGGACTTAACCTTGGAGGAAACTCTATGGTTAAGCATGCTTAAGTTGGAGTAGTATTGGGATGGGTGACCTCTCAGGAAGGCCCAGTGCTTCACCTTTGTGAGCATCACCTAGATGCAATGAGTGCTAAGTGCCATTCATTATCATGAGATATGGGTTCTTGTGAACCACTACTCATGAAACATGGGTCAATGAGTTTGACTCAAAACTACACGGTTGAATCCTAATAGAAATATCATAATTTGACACGCTATGGAAAATACCTCCTACTTATCAAACATCAAGTCACCCAATTAGAAAACGTACACTACTTAGTCAATCTCGCACACCCCATAGGATTCTCTCAGTACCCACCACAAGGGGTGTGAGGTTAGCGAGCACTGTTGGATTGTTTTAATCACAACTGTCAATCAAAACGCCTTCAACTGATACATTGATGACATTTTACTTATAACAGTGGTTGGTAAATTGGAGGTTTCATAAACTTCAAAACCCATGACATGAGGTTCCAAGGTTCTAACTCTCCTCAATCTTGCGATCGGTCAATTGGAGGTTTCTGAAACTTCATAACTCCCGACCATTGGTTCCAAAGCTCTGGTTTTCAATGATCGCATGACATTCAGACCGATAAGGGGAAAAATGCCAAGCTTTAAGGGAAGTTCCAAGCTATCAAGTTGAGACACATTTTCCAACATGCTCCCGCTTAATGAAGACTTACTAGCTTCTTCCAAACTCGAAGTTATTGAAAGTCATAGGCCCCAAGGCCCATCGAACTGGCACACCACCGATACTTATCTGTGCTCATAGGTTTTTTCAATGCATCAACAACATTCTCCATAGTATCCACTTTTTCAAGATTAACCTTTCCATCTTCCACCATATCACGAATGAAATGATATTGAACATCAATATGCTTCATCTTGACATGGAAAGTGAGATTTTTTGCCAAACAAATAGCACTTCGACTATCATGGCAATTGTTGTCGGTATTAGCATGGTCTAATGGTTTATAGGTGGCATTGTTGTTCTTGCCACCAAGGTTCAAACCCCGTTGGGGTGGTATTCTTGAATGGTTGTATCTGGTTCATAGCTCCGGTCAAAATCATTTACCCCTTGAATAATAAAAAATAAGTAATCTTCCTTGCATTAAACCCAACATCAAAACACAAATTTCTAAGCCAAATAGCTTCTTTATAGGCATGTGTTGCTTCCATATACTCCACCTGAGTAGTAGATAAAGCAACTACAACCTGTCGCTTGCTCATCCAACTAACTGCACCACCGAATAACATGAAGATGTAACCACTGGTGGATCTTCTATTGTCAACATCCCCTGCCCAAACAGAATCCACATGCCCACGAATGCTAAGAAATATTTGTGATTCAACTGAGTTTCCATGATAACACAAAGCATGCTTCGAAGTACCCTTCAAATATCTGAAGACTCTTTTTACATCATCCCAATGTGACCTTCCTGGATTAGCCATAAACTGACTAAGTACTCTCACTGCTTAGGTAATGCCTAGCCTAGTACAAACCATTGTGTACATCAAACTATCAACTACACTTGCATAAGGCACCCTAGTCATGTCCTCCATCTCAATATGAGACTTCGAACAATCTTCAAAAAATAGCTTTGTTCCCTACAACACTAGAACAACTAATTGCTTGCAATCTATCATACTAAATCTCTCAAGGACACAATTAATATACTTGCTCTGGTTGAGCCAAATCTTTCTACTTTCCCTATCCCTTCTAATTTCCATACCCATAATATACCTTGTTGCACCTAAATCTTTCATTTTGAACAGTGTTGACAACTGAGATTTTAAATTAGAAATCATACCCTTACTATTCCCAAAGAATAACATATCATCCACATATAGAGCAATAATAAGTGAATGATCATTCTCAGTTTTGTAATACGCACAATGATCTGATTTTGATCTCACAAATCACAATGACAACACAAAAGTGTCAAACTTTTGGTACCACATTTTAGGTGATTTCTTTAAACCGTACAGAGATTTCTTTAACTTGCAAACCAAACTTTCTTTACCTTTTTCAACAAAGTGCTCATGCTAGGACATATAAATCTCTTCTTCCAGATCTCCATGAAGAAACATTGTTTTCACATTCATCTATTCAACCTCTAAGTCATATGTAGCTATAAGTGACAACAAAAATCTAATAGATGTCAACTTAGCTACAAGAGAAAATATTTCTCCGTAATCAATTCCCTCCACCTAGAAATAACCTTTCACGGCCAACCTAGCTTTATACTTCTCAACACTACCATTCATACCAATCTTCTTCTTAAATACCCATTTACAGCCAATAAGCTTTCACCCCTTAGGTAGAGGTACCAAATACCTAGTTTCATTCTTCTTCAATGATGTCATTTCTTCATTCATGACTTCCAACCAGGAATCTGAATCAGACATATTAATACCCTCCTTTATAGTCCTAGGCTCATCAATGCTAGTAATCAAAGTATAGGAATAGTTTGAATCCAACATGGAAAATCCATACCTATTAGGTTGTCACTTTTCACGTGTAGACCTCCTCACAAGCTAAGGTTGAGGTTGTGGTTCGTCTTCCTATTCAAAACTCTCAGAGTTGCTAAAGCTCTCCTCAATTTCAAGTATACTTTGAATTCATAGTTCCTCTTTATCTAGAGTTCGAGGAATCTCAACTACATCATTCCTCTTTTCTTTTTCTTCTATCTCTTGCTGCATATCAACTGCAGAAGGTTTCAGCTCACAAAATATTACACCTTTTTTGTACAAAACCTTCTCAATAACAGGATTCCTAATCTTGTATTCTTTCACTCCAATGCCATAGCCAATGAAGATACATTTGAAAGCCTTATTCTCCAATTTAGATCTTTTCTCATTCAACACATATGCATATGTCTCACAGCCAAAGACACGAATGTGTCTTAGAGAGGGCTTCTTCCCAGACCATGCTTCCATAGGTCTTTTGTCAACTAGAGTTGAACTAGGTGAACGATTATCAAGTAACATGTTGTAGCCATAGCTTCAACCCATAACTTCTGCTCCAAACCAGTGCTACTCAACATACTTCTCACCCTTTCCATCAATGTCTTGTTTAACCTTTCAGCAACTCCATTCTGTTGTGGAGTAGAAGGCATAGTTTTATGCCTTTTAATCCCATGGTCTTTGCAATACCTCTCAAAATCTATAGAATAGAACTCACTGCCATTATCCATCCTCAAGCATTTAATTTTCCTTCCAGTTTGATTTTCTACCAAATTTTAAATAAACTCTTTAAACTAACTGAACACTTCTGATTTACTTTTAAGAAAATACACAATTGTCCTTCTTGAATAATCATCAATAAAAGAAACATAATATTTAGACTTTGAGATAATGAAGGAACATTTACTAGACCAAATACATTAGAGTGAACATAATCCAGTATGATAGAAGATCTATGAGGACTATAGTAAAATGAAACACATTGTTGCTTTCCATAAATGCAATGTTCACAAAAATCAAACTCAAGGTTGCAATCATCAAGCCCTTCTACCAGGTTCTTATTTTTCAAGGCTTTTAAGCCTTTTTCTCCTATGTGACCAAGTCTCTAATGCCACAGCATGGTTTTCTCTGCTAGGATTTTCACCTCCAATGAGTTTGCACCTAGAGGAACTTTGTTCTCCTTCTCTACACAAGCAGCCTTACTTGACTTTATAGAGGCACTGTTGCATTGAACAACCTAAGCATCTAGCTTGTACAGAGTACCAATACATGCACCCTTGGCTAGCACCATCAAGCCTCTAGTCAACTTACAACCACCACTCGAGAATGACACTTGCACACCAACATCATTCAACTTACTAACAAAAAGCAGATTATGAGCCAGACCTGGTATGTGTATTACACCATCAATTCCTTTTATTCTTCCATTAGGAAATTGAATTTTGACTCTTCCATGGCTAATAATTTTAAGCAATGAATCACTTGCTAGGTACACCTTTCCACCAGCATACTTTTCATACTTTGTGAACCAATCTCTGTGAGATGTCATCTGAAAAAATGTGCCTAAGTCAACCAAACAAACATCATCTAATGTATAAGTCACCAAGGATACAATGAAATCATCTAAGTCACTCTAAGAAGAATCGTTATCTAAAGAGTTATTCTTCTTCTTCTTCTTTTTCTCCTCTTTGTGCAATCCTTTCGGATATGACCAATCTGCCCACAATTCCAACATTTCACCCTAGACTTCTTGCATGGAGACTTTGATCTCCCTTCATATTTGGATTTAGATTTCTTGTTTATCTTCTTTCCTCTCTCCTTTAATCTACCCCAAACAACAAGGGCCTCCTTGTCCATCTCAGAATATTTCCTCTACATTTCTTCTGACAGCAGCAAAGCAACCACATATTCTTCCTTGAAAGTGGTTATTGTACTTCTAATAGCCATCACCAGATGATCCCATGTGTTAGGTAAGGAACATAACAAAATCATACAGCAATCCTCCTCCTCTATCTTCACACCCATAGAGGAAAAATGAGCAACAATCATATTAAATGAATTTAGATGGTTTGGTACAGATGCTCCTTCCATCTTCAAGGAGTATAACCTCTTCCTTAGGAATAACTTATTCACTAGAGACTTGCACCCTAATAAATATCACCAAGTTTCTTCCATAAAGAACATGCAGTCTTCTCCTCATATTGGACATTTAGGAGAACAAAATCGGCCAAACAAATTCTTATCATCCCTTTGGATTTTCTATCTATGAGGTCCCAATCTTCTTGCTTCATACCTAATGGTTTTGTTCCCATAACAACAATCCAAATATCTTTATCCACCAACAGGTCTTCCATTTTGAGTTTCCACCTCAAAATTGTTGTCATTGAACTTTTCAATTTCTACTCTTCCCGATGTGCTTGCTATCTCAATCTGTAAACAAGACAATCATTTTTCTCTGCAAGACTCCCACTAAACAGAATTAGCACAAAAAACTAGCCCTATCCACAAGGATAACACAACTGGACAGACTCTAATACCACTTGTAATGAAAGCTCGGTGTGGAAATGCCTTCCAAATGCAAAATTCTTAGGAAAGAAGTGTAGAAAATTTCATTTAATTTGAGTTACAGTCATTAAGATGCACAACAACAAAACAAAAGAATAGACAATTTAACACACAAAATTGAACACCAGATTTATGTGGGAAAACCCTTATGGGAGAAAAACCCACACACCAAGTAAAGTCACTTTGTATTACAATAAACAAATTACATACAAAATTATAGACTCCACTCTTAGGTGTTAATTCACAGCAACATTACAATTCACTGATCAACCTCATATGCATATTCTGATTACAGTTATTCACTCACACTATTACAATGCTCGTATAGCATACAATGTAGAACATTACCAAATCATTCCAATGATCCAACAATCCCAAAATTGATCGAACCCCTCACTCATTGTAGAGTGATACAATATATATTCAACATCTAGCCATGGCTGCTTCAGTTCCAGAAAACTAACCATTTCAACTATACACAAACCGTCACAAACATGTAACTACTATAGCCACGTTGGGCCATCGAAAAAACTTATTTCATGCTCTCTTTGATAACACAAAGTCCCTATGATATCTATTCATTCTCTAAACCAAACGTCAACAGTCAGTAACCAACCATCACTTTTCACCTTAGTATCAATTGGGTCCCACCAAGTTGCTCTTCACAAATTACCGAGTCAAAAAACATCAAGTCACCCATTCAGCAAATGTACACCACTTATCCAATCATGCACACCCCGTAGGAGTCTGTTGGGACCCACCACAAGGGGTATGGGGTTAGCAGGCACCATTGGATTGTTTTAATCACAACCGTCGATCAAAATACCTTCAACCGATTCAATGATGACATTTTACTTATAATTGTGGTTGGTAAATCGAAGGTTTCAAAAACTTCAAAACCCATGACATGAGGTTCCAAGGTTCTAACACTTCGCAACCTTGCTCTACTCAATTTTTCATCACTCACACCATACACTTCACGCACACATATACCTTACATCTATCTTGACCTCCTTCAACAATTCAACTCATACTTTTTTCTTGTTGGAACTATGGATTATTTACTTCTTGCATTATCCTCTATACGCACTAGGGTGCTAGAATCTCTATGAAACCTAAGATAATAGTAATCATAAATATTTACTATTTATGTTATTACATTCTAGATACACTTAGGATTAAGTGAATACCCTATCTATCTCCATTCCTTTATTTCCATTTGACTACACATGGAGGTTGAAAGATTAAATTGGGTCTTGACCATTTTAGTAAGCTCCCAAGTAATCAATCATTTTCCCTCTATCCTATGCATGGGTATTTTGGAGGTCCTTTCATACAAAATACATTTTATTATCCATACACGTAATTTATTTTATTTTTATTTTAGAAAACAATATGACTAAAGGATGAAAACACTATTCTGTTGCAATAGCACACTTAATGCACTATAGTGTAGGAGTGCTATTTTCTAAACTAAGCATCTCACACATTCCTTCTCTATATTGTTGTCAAATCTAGTTTGTTTCTCTATAATTATTTCATAAATTCTATTTATTAGTTTCTAGTGTTATTAATATATTTGTTTAAAGGATAAACATAGTTTAATCAAGAAGAAGTACAAGTTAGATGAGATTAACCATGTTGTTGGTTAAATGATAGTATTTTCTAAGTCTTAGTCTTATCCAATGATTGATAAAATTTTGAGATGTTAAGAAGAGAATCATCCTTTCTTTTTACATTGTGTAATTGTATTTAAAAGGTGACACAAAACCAATGGTAAAAGATAATAAAAAAATTCAAATGTGAAAGGATTAAGTAATATCTCACTAGGCTAATCCTTCTTTGTATATGTCTTCTTAAAATTATTAATAAATGTTTCTAAATATTTAAATTTTCTCATAATGGGGCTCAATTAATGTGAAAGGTCATGCTCAATATGCCAAATATCTTGATATTTATGTAGATCATGTAAATTAGTGGAGGAAGATGTAAAACACATATCATTATATGTTTATTATTATCCTCACATAATCCAAGAAAAGATTACAAGAGATACACATGTTGTCCCTTATGTCTGTCTATGTAAGGTGTAGGGGAAACATTATAATTATTTGGCACACCACAATTGTTCAAAGGTACATCATAAGAAATTATAAGAATATTTGAAAGAGAGTCCTCCAGACATCTAAAAGTGGGATATCATCATTATGTATAGAAAAATCCATGGCCTCCCCTAAGGAAGTGCCACTAGAAGGTGAGAGATAAGAATCAAGAGGAAAACATGTTCTAGTTATAAAATTAAATTAATGTAGAAAGAACATGACAAAGCATGGAATGATGTATAATAAGAATGCCATTATTTAAAGCATTATTTTTCTCCACCAGTAAATGTATCACCAATTATATTCATTAATGTATCATCATCATGTATGTGTGCATAATACAAAGATAAAATGATATAATATGTAATTTTATATCTTCATTGATACTAAATGAAGCTATTATGAACTATCTAAAAGGATATTCATCATAAACAAAATCATCGTGAAAAAATATTTATCAACCATATCATCAGACAATAAAGAATTATCATTAATCTCCTAACTAAATATATCATGTTATTAGACCACAAGCCAATATATATAGGAATATTATGAGCTACATGGGGATGAATTTGAAGGTGAATATAAAAAGGTCTATCATTTAGAGTATAGTTATAGAAGAAGTACAATTTCATCTTAGGATAATCAGTATAGATAAGTAATTCCAAGTTAACAATTGTATCCTTAGGAATGAGAAAAGGTGCATCATCATCATCATATGTAAGTAAAGGAAAAACATGTATATATATCAAGTGCACAACACTAGGTTCCTCAAGGAAGGAAGATTATAGAGACACAGATAGAGTACAACTATCATTAGATGTATAAATAATATCTTCACTAGGTGTAACAACATCATATGGATTGATATCCCTAGATGTGTCAAATCAATAGAGGGTGATCTCATAAAACATAATGAGACAAGAAGAAAATATGACTAGGAGGGTAGAAAAGACATCAATAATGAAATATCTAACAATAAATCACAATCAAAGGTGGGGTGGGTGGCTAGGGATTAAAGAGGTAGCAAACAATAAAATCCTAAATCCTAACATAGATCAATAAAGTGGGAAAGGGGCTAGATAAAAACCCCAATCAAATATATTTAATGATAAATGCAAGCTCTATAAAATTGTAAGATCTAAAAACAAATATAGAAAGAAGGTTAAAACCTTGGGGAAATATCCTAGAGTTCAATGGTTATGTTCACCATTTTATTTGGGGAAATAAAATCATGTTACATAATTTAGAAGTTAATGATGTGAATGAGAAATATATTTAACAACTGGCCTAGATATTAGAGCTAAGTTAGAAATGTGTACCTAATTGGATCTAAAATAAAAATTGAATAACAAAAAGTAAAAGTATACCTTAGTGTTAAAAAGAAGGAAATTAAATATATTGTGACATAATAAACCAATCTACCTATAATCTAAAATTAGATATGAGGGGAATGAATTGTGACAAATGTGCCTTATGAATTTTTTGATCGTGTGCGAATTTAGGTTAGTCCTATCCCCATGACTTTGAACTCCATGCCTATGGTTTTGACCCAAATGGTGTGGTTTTGATATTTTATTGTGGATATAATGCCATTATCTTTAAATATTTGTTTACCTACGAACAAGTTTCATCTATAGACATAACATGCAATGGAAGAATCAACATTGTTGAGGAAAACACCATTAGAACTTTATATACTAGGCATGAGGGGTGACTTGCTCCCCTCCTTTTGCCCCAATCAAGCTTGTTGATCAATTTAACAACTTTAATAAAAGTTGAAAATAAACAAGTGGAAAATGAAACTAACAATGATGTGACTATGTTGTTACTAAGAGTTGAGACTTAATTATTGATGAAATAGTGCAATGCAATGGATGTCGAAGTGATATAGTTCAAAAGCTAGGGTTTTGGTATTGCTTGATATGTGGATTAATGTAGTTGTTAAGACCAATGCAAAATAATAAGTGTTAATTGTTAAGTGATCCTTGTGACAAATATATGTGGTGGGATTTTTCTAATGGTCAATGATTGGGCCTTCTCAAATAACCTACGGTTGATGTTCTTTTATACTTGTCCTAAGCACATAATTTGAATGATTTGACATTGACGTTGGTACATGATTACTAGTTGAAACTAAGTCGATAAGATAAAATTCGAATTTAGAATGAAAAGTAAATCTCATATATGATTTTAACTAGAATCAATATTATACTTACAATTTTGAACCTAACATAAAAATAATAATTTAAGACCTCAAACAACAACAAAATAAAATTAATAAATACAAATCTAATTTCAATATTAATAAAAATACTAAATCAATCAAAATCATACATTAAGATAATATACCTAAAATAGTATATCACAAAGTAATATACAAAGTATTAACTTTTTCCTAAAATAGTATATCACAAAGTAATATACAAAGTATTAACTTTTTCACACTAAAGCTTTTATGTTCAAAGTATTTGAAATGGGTAAAACCTCTTTTTCACTTATTTTCTTGGTAATAATAGCATTAGTACGTGTCATTTCTTTCACGAGTTTACCTTTGGAAAAGTGCTTAGTGGGTGGGCTTCACACCCCACATAAAGTTAATTCTTTGATATGCAAATCCAAATCTGATTGGATTGGATCATGGGTCCTTTGATTAGAGAGTGTAGTTGAGAATGTCGGGCTGACAACATAATGCTTATCTTGAACTCTGGCTGAATTTTCGGCCATGGGTCCTTAACCCATAATATACATATTGAATAAACGACGAGATTAAGACTGTTGAAATGTGGGACTGGGTACATAATCTTGTCTTGAAGAAAAACATGGTGTAGAATCTGCCAGGCTTAGATTGGGAGGATCCAGCTTGCCCTTATCCTTAGAGACAAAAAAATTGTCCAACACCACCACCATAAAGATTCCTAGAAGTTCTCCTTCCTACTGCAGTAACATGTTTTATTGTCCTTGTCATGTTTTGCTATGTGAATGCTCTGCAGTTGTCTATGACTGTCACTGCATGACTGATCAGCAATCTTTGTCCTTTTTAAGGACAGTCTCTGACTGTCAATGCATAATCTGTTACAGCAGTTATTGTATGTTTTTGACTGTTCTTCACAGTCCGATTGGCTGTATCTCTGTAAACTATTTTCTGTAATGTCTTGTACACTTTAATACAATTTTTATATTTAACAAAAAAAAAATTTATGTCAGTGTTCTTATTCTGACGAGGGATCATGAAGTAAGATCTGAAATGTTGATATTAGAATTAATTTTTACAATTCAATCCAAAAAATTATCAAAAAACAAAGATGGACTATGGAAACATCACTATTCTGATTGAACAAATTGTCAAGACAAGCAATCAGATTTTTTTAACATTATTGCTCTCATTCTGATGAAGGATCATGGCATATGATCTGAAACATCGACATCAAAATTAATCTCCATGATTTAATCCAAAAAAAAATCACAAAACAAGGATGGACTGTGGAAACATCACTATTCTGATTGAACAAACTGTCAAGACAAGCAATTAGATTTTTTATTGTTATTGTTTTCTTTCTGATGAAGGATCATGACATATGATCTAACACATCGACATTAAAATTAATCTCCACAATTTAAACTAAAAAAATTATCACAAAACAAAGATAGACTGTGGAAACATCACTATTCTGATTGAACAAATTGTCAAGACAAGCAATTAGATATTTTTAACGTTACTGTTTTCATTCTGATGAAGGATCATGGCATATGATCCAAAATATCGATATGAAAATTAACCTCCATAATTTAATCCAAAAAATATATCACAAAACAAAGATGGACTGTGAAAACATCACTATTCTGATTGAACAAATTGTAAAGACAAGCAATTAAATTTTTCAACGTTATTATTCTCATTCTATTGAAAGACCATTGTATATGGTTTGAAACATTGATATTAAAATTATTCTCCACAATTTAAACCAAAAGAATATCACAAAACAAAGATGGACTGTGGAAACATCACTATTCTGATTGAACAAATTGTCAAGACAAGCAATTAGATATTTTTAACATTATCATTCTCATTCTGATAAATAATCATAGCATATGATCCGAAACATCAACATTAAAGTTAATCTCCACAACTTAATCCAAAAAAGTTATCACAAAACAAAAATAGACTGTGGAAACATCACTATTCTAATTGAATAAATTGTGAAGACAAACAATTAGATGGAATTGACATGATTTTTTATTATTATATATTCTCTTAAATGGGTGATCTGTGCATTCATCTCTTTCCATTTGAATATAACCACTTTAAGCCAGACAAACTTTCTAAATAAAAGATACTAAACCTAAATAATCCCACCAAAAGCTGAAACATAATTCTATTTCTTATATACTAATCCATCAAATATTCTCTTGTGAATGACAAGATATTTCTAATTCCTAGTGATGTTCCCCCTGCCAGTCAGTATTATAAATAACTTCATTTGTTGCTCAAGAATCAAGAGTTTTGCTGGCTCAGAAATAGACAACTGACAGTAGTGAGGAAATCTGCCATATTCTGTGGGAAACATGATCAAACTCGAATATATGAAATTTCTTATATTGCAGTTGTTTAAACATTAAACTACTTTTCCCTGTGATATTTTAATGAGGAGCGGGGAGGGCAAAAGGCTGGTGGTGAGCCACAAGCAAAGTTTCAACTGTTGGGACAGAGACTTTCTAAATCTACGTATCTCTGCACTGGCCCCACCCATTACAGACATATTAATAAGTGTTTATCGTAAAGGGAAAGTGTCTTCTTTGACTGGATCCTTTCTCTGTCAAGCGAAAAAAAAAATCAATGCTTTCTGTGATTGAGCATGAAAGTAAAAATGTGGGTTACAACTATTTGTTTTGTACTGAGTGCCCGGTCTCATCAAAGGTGTCGTGCTTCTGAAAAATGCAGCAGAAAATCACGAGGGACATTATATAAATGCATGAACCATGAGAAGAGTGTAAACTGAGTTTAAAAGTGCTTCGAGGTGCATTCTGGTTCTTTTCTTGTATTGAATCAATGCATTCTGATTCTTTAGTTCTTATAGTTGTGGCAGGTAATCTCTTAATTATGAATGAAGTGCTTTTGCTGTACAAAATGTACAAACTTGGCAAGTACCTTGTGAGTGGGCATGGGAGTGGCATCTTAACTTGTGAGTGGGCATAGGAGTGTTGTGCAGAAATATAAGTTGGGTATGTGTGATGTTTCTGATAAAGATAAAAAAAAGGAATTATAAGGATTCTAATCCATGTGATGATGTGTTGGAGTTTTTATGGGGAATGGAGATGAGGTCTATTGATAATGGTTTTATCTATGATAATAGAACATATATAGTAACAAGGTACAATACAATATGATTCATTTCTTAATTATTGTGATTAAGATGAATTATATTGAAGAATGATACATACAAAAATCATTTCATTTTTATTTTTTTGGGGAGGGGAGAAGGAGGGGGTTAGTGGGAGCGAGGAAGAATTATATTAAGAAATATTTAGTTACAACTACATCATATAGTTTTTTAGGTGATCATAGTCACCACAATAAACAACCGAAAGAGAATTCATAAAGGAATCCTACCAACCCATCTAATAGAATACAACCAAGAATCATAGATCCAAGTAAACCTCACCACTACCAATATCATCACGCTAAATTTGATCCCTCTTATCCTCATAAAGAACCTTAAGAAACAATTGGGATTTATTTTGATCTAGATCTCCCTAATTTTTTGCATGCCACCCACCCCCTCCCTTTGAAGCTCATTTAGCTAAGAAATCAAGAACTCTATTCAATTCCTTGTGAACATGAATGGAGGATATAACTTCAAAGTTTGTGGCTAACCAAAGGATTTTCTTACCCACCAAAGTTAACCTCCAAGAGCAATCTTGAAAATTTTCCACTATTCAAAGGTTGACAAGAATCATAGAGTCAATCTCACAAATAATATGTTTCCAACCCTTAGCATAAGCTCTCTCAAGACCAAAGAGGATAGTCCATGCTTCCATCTGAATGTTGGAATGATTACCTCGAAAAGAAGAGAATAAAAACTTAACAAACCCTATATTATCACATCCAATACCACCAATACCTGTTGGGCCCAGTTTACCCCTTGAGGACCCATCAGTATTGATTTCAAAGAAGTCACCAAAGGGGGAGTCAATTTTGAGCAGCGCTCCTTCCTAACATGTTGAACTCTAGAGCCAAACCTAATCTATGAAGAAGGAGAAAAGGATAATCCCAAGTGATTAAAAATGTGAATATCAAAAGAAGAAAGAGGGATTTTCTCATCAAATTTAGGTTGAATAGTCACCTTGAGCATACCCTTTATTTTATGTTGAACTTGAGTAACTTCCTTTCACACACTTTGAAAAATACATTGATTTCTTTCCAGCCAGATTTTTCATAGGAAAAGCAAGGGACCAATATCCCAAGTTTCTAAGAGAGAAGAAGTTGAAGCAGGGGGTCTATCCAAATTATTCCAAAACTCAAACAAAGAAGTGGCATGAATAACAGGTCTATTGTATTTTTGCTACCAAAGATTCCACAATTCAGTAGAGAAGGGGCACTGAAATAAAAGGTGATTCACACCTTCTTCATTAGTGTCGCAAAGAACACACATGGAAGGCCCATGAAAACCTTTCTTACTAATATTTTCCTAAGTTAAGCACTTTTTCTTAACAACCATAAAAATTATTTACACTTAGGCCAGCCAAATTTATTCCAAATTCTTTCCCAACTAGGGTACTCATCATCTCTTCCTTTCTACAACTCTAAAAATGTTAAGAAAACCCAACAGAATACTCACCTTTAGGATTATAGCCCCAAGAAAGAACATTTATTTCTTCCAAAAAGATATACACCTTATCAACCAAAATTGAAGCAAGGACTTCCCTAGCTTCCATAGAACCTCCTCTAGGCCAAAATTCAGGCTCCTTCCAACCATGGAAAATGGATCTCAAAGAATATTTATACTTAAAGTCAACTACCTTGGACTATCCATCCACTAAGAAAATATCATGAAGATCTTGAAGATTATGAAAAGAAGAAATAATGGGAAGATGAGCATCCCAAGAATCAAAAGTTTATTAATGATCCAAAATAGACCTTGCTTTATAATCGAAGCTCCATTTTTCAAAGTGTTCCAAACCATTGAACATTTCCCATTCAAGTCCACTTATAGAACATCTTCATCTGCCACCCCTCATAAATATTTTTAGTTGAGAATCCTAGCCCAAGGTTGTATTGGGAGCTTACACCATCTCCAATATAATTTGGTTGTTAAGGCTTAGAAGTTGAGCCAAAAATGATGAAGACCAAGGCCACCTACTCCCTTGGATCTACAAACCAAGTCCTTGCTTACAAGATTCCGCTTCTAAGAATCTAGATTTCCTTCCCATATATAATTTTTTTTAGGATAAGCATCAAATTCCTTGAAAAAGCTCTTGGGAGTGGATAAAATTAAAAAAAAATTATAGATAGACAATGACTACAAAACAATTTTAGAAGAACCGCTCTACCAACAAAGGATAACAATCATATTGTCTCGTGGCTCACCCCCATATGAAATTTATCTAAAATATGTTTCCAATGTTCTATTATAAGAATGCTAGTAGATAGAGGGGGATTCCTAGATAATCCATTGGCAATCAAGATCTAATCTAGAAATGAAGAATATCTTTTATTTTTCATTGAATAACCTCAAGAGTATTGAAGAAAAAGATACTTAATTTTTCCTCATTGATTTGTTGGCCTAAATTTGATAAGTAAATGTTTAGAACCCTCCTAAAGCATACTAACTCATTAATTTTAGCCACCCCCATCAAGGTAGTATCATCAACAAATTGCAAATGATCTTGTGCATTAAGATTTTGAGCCTAAGACCAACCTTGAATAAGCCCTCTCATTCTATGATGCTTCAATAGTTTACCTTGACCCTTTGCCATCAAAATAAAACTATAAGGAGATAAAGGGTCTCTTTTATTAAGACCTTTAGAAGAAGAAAATAGAGTTGAATAAATACCATTGATAAGAACAAAAAAGGAAGTCAAGGTCACACAAGCCATTACCAAATCTATCCAATCTGAGAAAAAACAAAAGGAAGTTAAAATTTTATCAAGAAAAAACCAATTAACCCTGTCGTAGGCCTTAGACATGTCAACTTAATGAACATAGAATTATCCTTAGAAGAGACCATAGAACGAATGGATTCCACAACAACCACAATACCATATAAAATCTAAAGTCCTTTCACAAATCCTCCTTACTGAAGAGAAATTAGAGGATCCAACCACTTCTTTAATCTTTTTGTAATTATTTTAGTAAAAATTTTGTAGCATTGTAAAGAGAAATAGGATGAAATAAGTCCAAAGATGAGGCACCCTCTTTCTTAGGAATGAGTGATAGGAGAGTCAAGTTGAAGGATTTGAGAATTTTCTTATTTTAATGTGACTCCCTAACCACTTCTAACAAATCAAACTTCAAAATTTCCCAAAAGACCTGAAATAATTTTATAGGGAACCCATTAGGTCCAAGATCCTTAACCTTCTTCATTTGGAACACAACTTTTTCAAGCTCTTCCAAGGAGATGATAGCCATAAGATACTTATTCATATTTTCAGAGACCATGGAAGGAATGAATTAAGAATGAGTTTTTCCCCTTCAAAGGCTTGGGTACTCTACTTTGTAAATAAATAAGAAAAGTGCCTAATATCGTTTTTGGAAATATCTTCTAAAGAAGCTAAAATATCTCCCTACTTCAAGATGAGGGAAACAATAACATTCCCACTTATTTAGTCTTTCATACAATTGTGGAAAAAGGAAGTGTCCATTATCACCTTCTTAGAACCAATCTATCCTAGATTTCTATTTTCAAAATATTTCTTCATGCAACTCCCATTTGGCTCATTATTTTTGAAAAAGTAGATTCATCCCTCAGAAGCTCCTTGATCATACCCTCTTCCTTGATTGGTAATTTATTCTCTCAAGATGATTTTCAAGAGAATATTTTGAATGGATTTTTTTTCCAAAAGAGCATTTATTCCACTTCTTGAACTTGTATTTAACAAATTGAAGCCATTTAAAAAAGGTATACATAGTTGTCCCGAAGTAGGCCTCCCTTCAACCCACCAATTCTTTGTGAGATTGAATAAGTCTAAATCCCTAAGCCACATGAGTTGAAACTTGAAGGAAGGATTCTTTGGAAGGGAAAAGACTGGAGAAGAGAATTTGATTAGCCAATGATCAAAACTCTTCTAGCCTAGATATTCTAAAAATAAAAACCAACAATTACCAATCCAATGATTAGAGACTAGGAAACTGTCAAATATTTTAGAAATTAAGTCATCACCACATCTTCTATTGATATTGGTGAAGGTACTATTTTGTGGCACCATATCCACCACATTAAGAAATGAAATATTATCTCTCAACAAAGTAGAAGATGGTCCAAGATATTAATGCCTCCTTTTTCCATCCAAAATAGCTATTACATTAAAATAGATCTAGCTAAAATCCATGGGAAGGCACTAAAGAACGAATAAATCTAATATGGGCCCAAAGTAAAACCTTACCTAGAAACTCCATAGGCACATGCGCATTTGTGCGCAAGATAGTTTCACCTGAATCAAAACAAGAGGCCACCAACAAAATTGAAATTCTACTCCACATGCACTAGGTAAGAGTAAAGTTATGAGGGTCCCATAAACAAGCCACACCTCCAATATTACCTAGGGCCCCAATGCATAAACACTTACCCTTTCCAAATCCTAGAAGAAATAACTTTTGTCTTACTTTTTCTTCCCCCTTATCAATACTTCCTTTCTTAATGTTATTTTTGTTGAAGAACTAATATAAGAGGAGCTTTATTTTTCTCTTCCTCATTTGACCCTAGATCATGCATTGGGTTTGAAATATCATTAACTACAAGTGACTCCACATGATTCAAAATCAAGGGGGTAGCATCTAACCCCACAATATTTAGATCTAGGACTCCATGTTGCCCAATCTCTTTTTCCATGTGGCTAGGAGTCTCTACTTCCAAAACTAGCATTTGTATATTTGAAGAATAAACTAAATTAGAGGGATTTATAGAAATACTTGAGTCTAACAACAAAAAATTTAGACCAATCATGGCATCACCATGTTCCATTGCAACCATGTCCTCAAAAATTTCAAGAACATCAAATGTATTGCTAGTAATTCCCTTAGTCTTTTGTACACTGATTATTCAAGGACATCCCCTTTTGATGAGGATTCATAAGAATGAACATAAGTGTGTCTGGTCCATCAACTTGAACAAGGGACTTTTATTTTGCTTTTAAATTGGTTGCTTGATTCTCAAAAGAGGGCTAGAGAGTTTTAGGTCCCGATTTTGAACAATTTTTCTAAATATTTCCATAATCATGACATGTATGACAATGAAAAGGAAGTTATTTGTAATCAACCTATTGAATCCAATTCATGCTTCAAACCCTTATTTCTACATAATCAAGAAGTGGTTTATTTAGATTGATTTCAACACATAGTTGAGAAAAAGTGACAATCTTTCTATCTAGAATATGGCAAGAAGGTTGTATGGATTTCCTTGTGATCGTTATTATGGACTAAAAAATATCATATCTCCAAAACTCCATAGTAAGCCTAGGAAGGTAGAACCTGATAGGAATATTGGATGGGATTTCTTCAATAGGATCAAAC